>CANNZV010005587.1:0-25548 GCA_947561585.1 Caprella mutica
GTCTTAAATTCTAGCTCAACCGTCTTTCAAATTATTTCTTTTGCTTGTGAAAGGTCATGAACACCTCATAGATCAATAACAACATATTGCCCATCTTCAAGCGTTTGGATCTTAGCTTCATAATCACTTACTCACAATTTTGATATTCTTACATCAATATTTTGCAAGATAATGTTTTGAATATTTCTGGTCACTTCAACATACTCTTGTTGGTTAGGATAGAGTTGTTTATATTTGCTAAGATCTATTTTATAGTGTAATCTTACTCATCCTGCAATATCCATTCATTTTTTGAAATGGTTTAGACCATCTGATGTAATTATTCTTTTAGTTTCACCAGTTGTCTGATTGACTTCTCTTCAAACAAAAAAGACCACAAAAAGTGAGCAGATAATTATCAAAAGATAAACGAAAAATCATTTATTATTTCTCATTGTTATGTGTATATTATTAAAAGTAAGTTTTCTATATCTGCCATCTTTTACTACTCCTTATCCAAAAAACGAGTAAGCATCTGTATTGGCATAGTGATTGATTGAGTTAATGAAGTATAACTTTTATTTATACGACTAATTAATCATAACATTCTCAAAGCACACACTACCAACAATAACAAAAACAAAATGAGAAGAAGAATACATATTGCTCATCATACAAGTAACACCTCGTGAGATAGTGACAACATCGCCTCGCTAAACATATCGCATATTATTAGTAAAATTATAGGACTCTCAGAGTTTTATTTATTTATAATCATATTGCAAGTGTCTACTATGGCAATATCTCTTAATGTTTATATATATTTATCTACTATTGCGAGAGAATTGAAACAATTTTATTACGTACAAAAGACTCTGAATAAGAATCTCATCATAAAGAAAGTGCAAACATGTATGCATCTTTTGCTTCTTCCAAATTTCATTGCTTATAGTGCAGATCTCCAATACGCTCATAAATAGAAGAAGTTGGATACCATTTCAATAAATGCTCAAGAAGAGATAGTCATTTACCATACTCATTCGTCATAGCAAATAGTCATGCTTTTCAATAAAGACATATATATGCATGACTTTTTTCCAAGTCATCATGACACTGTTCTAGGAGTTTCTCAATCAACACAACTTGAGATTTTGTTAGAAGTTCTTCTCACCTAACTTGAGAAAAGAGAAGACTATCAAAAATGGTAAAATAATCATAGGGAGTTAGGACATATCAGATAAGTTCTTGAGCAACTTTATAGAGTCAACGACTATCGTTGAGTCCCTGATATCATAAAAAAAGGTATCTCTTTGCATCTAAATCATATATTCAATTACTCGGTAGTTGTTTAAGTAGTAAAATACTCTCAGCAAATGCTTCAGTGTGATACAATGATATTCATTGAAGTAAGGTATATATTTCTGAGTTCTCTCAATCTACATTTTTCAGCCTTTCGAGTAATTCTGCACCTTGTTGTCGATTTCATAACATAATAGATGCATATGCTCAAAGCTGATATCCCAACATATACGTACTATCTTTCTCAACTATTTGGGTTCATTTATTGTACGCAATATTATACCATCACTGGTAAAATAATTCCATTCATCGCAATGCATCAAAATAGTATTCTGGTACGTATTCATAACGATCTGCATGTTCTTTCTTTTGTCCGTAAACTTCATACCGATCACTGTAAGCAGTTCATTCCAACTGACTCATATAATACTTAAAGTTTTCCTTATCTTCTTTATAAATGTTAGCAAAGAAAAATAGAAGATTTTTTGTTCTTCAGTAATTTCTGACCTTTTATAATACATTTCAATAAGCGATTTGAGATTATCTATATTGTTGTTGGATAAGTTTGTAGAATTAAACATTATGTAAATTACTTTTTCAGCACCTAATGTTTCATGAATAGATCAAGAACCAAATCAGCCTTACTTAGGTATGCTGCAGCCTTCTTTATGTTATGATGCTGTAGCGAGAGTAACACCAACGGAGTCAATAATCTCTCATCTTCATATTTTTCGTATAGTGTCTCTGCTAAGTGTAGTTTTAGGGAACTATCACGAGTTGACGATGCTTGCTCGTACGCGTCTACGAACTGTTTTGTTGAAAATCAAGGAATTTCTAAATTTTCTGGCGGATTCTCAGAAGGAGTAATAATATCCTTTTTTGTACCATCTATGGGTATATCTTCATTATCAACCGATCAAAAGACATTTTCCACTTCCAATATTGGATCATTATTGACTACTGCTGTAAACAATGGCAATTCTCATTTCATAACGACCAAAAATACTCAAGCTACACATCAAAGACCACAGAGGGAAACCACAATTTTTTTTATAATATTCATCTTCACATCGCAATACTAAGTAAAAATCAAAGGAGACTTACTGGCCGTTTTTATACATCATTTTAATAAGTCAAACTACTCATATCATTGCAGCATTGTCTGTACAATAAGTAAATTTCTTAGGAAATACAATGGTTTGATTATTGCCAAATTTTTGCTCTATAGCACTCCTAAGTAATTTACTTGCTGAAACTCATCAGACGACACTAACCACTTGTGGAGAATGCTTTTCTACAAAGTATCCAAGAGTTTTCGTTAGAAGTCTTATAACGATGGCTTGAAATGTCCAAGCGATTGATTTTTTTTTGTTTATCATTTAAAATTTCTCAAGACTGCTCAAGCTTACGTATTTCATTGTGGACTTTTGATTTAAGTCCGGAAAAACTAAATTGACTCGGTTTAATCGTACTATGCAGGTCAAATACCATAGTATGATCTGACATTTCATAAGCTATGTCATCAATCCACTTTCATCATGGGTAGGGTCATCACAACATTCTTGATACTTTATCATACACCTCTCCAGCAGCGTCATCACAAGATTGTGCTATTTTTTTTACCCAATATTTACCTACTTGTACAACTCATCATAATGGAATATGTTTTCTTTTATGTCGAAGTAAATTCTCTTCTCCACCATTATCAACAGAAGATTTTATTTTTTTGGTATCTATAAGATATATATCATTGTGTCATCAACTCACAGTTAAACATAAATGAGGAAAAGAGATTTCGCTTGTTTTCCTATCCAAAAATGAAGAAAAAACATGTCCCATAATATGATTCACTTCAACAACTTCTTTTTTTCGCAACGATCCCAACATGTGAGCCGCAGTTACTCATACAACCAATGCTCCAGGCAGTCAAGGATGAGAGGTTACAGAAATGAAATCAATACGGTCAATAAGTTCTTCTCATCATAGTTCTTCAACCAGACGTATAACTTTATCTGCATGCGATCTGGCTGCAAGCTCAGGAACTACTCATCAGTATTGAGCGTGCAATGCTATTTGTGAATATGATACCATACGATCTACAGAAAATATTCCTCATTCACACATCACTACAGCCACAGATGTATCATCGCAACTAGTTTCTATAGCAAGAGTCTTCACGTTTTATTACACACCAAGTAAAAATATATTTTATTATAATTTATCATGTATAGAAGCTCTAAATACAAGATATATTAATAAGAAAGGAAGAAGCAAAAGACGTCGTATTGAAGGTTTTTGTCGAAAATAAGCAGGGTATTCTTTCAATAAAAAACTCATCAATATATGAAATCTGTTATTTTCTTTATCGCTTTCGAATGGATAAAAAAAGAAATCACGAACCAGTTTAATCAATCACATAGATACCAAAGCTATTCGCTAAAATACAGTTACTATACATGTTACTTCATAGTTCTCAAGAAGTTTCTTTGTAGTTTTCCTCCGATACAAGTAAAGAATACATCTCTTATAGTTTCTTTATCATGTATGTACCTTTCAAGATATATCATTTCTTTTCATAATAAGCTCTAACACCCACTCACGAAATCACGGACAAGATACTATATCATTGGTCTTTACTGCACTGCTCTGCAAACTCCAATAATTTGGTTCAAAATCATCAATGTTGAGCTGTCTTTTCCGCATTATTAGTCTTTTTTAATGATTGCATTGTTCAGTAGACATGCAACTCCCTAATAACAGCAGCTTCTTTTCACAATCACTCTCGATCCACAACTCATCATATTTTTGGAAGTAACAATCTTGTAAATCAGTATAAATATCATAGATTATCTTCAAACGAGCAAAACAACTCTCGCCCGTTGGTTGACCTATATGCTCTCACTATCAAAAAAGGAACGTCATTTGATCATATTGACTCTTTCCTATTTCTCATTTCACGACACCTCGTACATAAGCATACAAATCACCTTACAGTGCTAGTATCACATTTTGATCATAAAACAAATGTATAAACATTATTATCACAAACATACTCCCATTCTTCTGTGCTATACCTCACTATTTCAGTGTAAGGGGTTGCAATAAGATCTTTGATAAATCACACAAGCATATCAATACTATCACAATACTTAGCTTCACTTCGTAGTCTTCAATATTGTTCTTTTCTTAAAGTCTCAGACTCATCAATTTTTTTTTGCATCGTATTCATAGTAAGTTGTCTGAGGTTAGGGACATTTGCTCCTGCAACTACTTCATTGGTATCAAAATCACGAGCAAGACGTTTTATTCTTGTATACGGTGGGATAATCTCATGTTTCACTGTCTTTATTATTTTGGCTATACCATCTTCCGTAAGTGGGGTGTATTCTCCTTTCTTTCGTAATTCATAGAGTTCGGTATTTGGAATTACTGCCGTTGGATAAAATTTTATCTCATCCGATTTTATTGCAGGATGAGATCGAGCAATACGAAACGTTTCGATATCTTTTTCTACTGTTGAACCATGCAGTCCAGGCATATAATGGTTTGAAATTTTAAATCCATATGATCTTAACATATGCATTGCCTCGACAATTTCTTTGTTTGTATGTCAGCGTTTGTTCAGATCATGCACAGAGTTGTGCAGTGTCTGTATTCACATTTCCATACGTGTAATTCATAGTCATCTTCGAAACTGACAGTTTTTGTGAGTAACATATTCAGGTCTAGTTTCTACTGTCAGTCAGATAATTCTTCTTTTTGCAGTTTCATTTTTTTGTATAGATTCTTCTATAGTATTTGGATACTGAATTTCAATATCCTCAGTCTTTGTTCGTCTAGCAGCCTTTGGGTTTGTATAATCAATTTCTATCTGACTCAAAAACTCATCAAAATGGTTACAGGCATCATATAATCATTTAATAAATTGCGTTTTATACTTTCTGGGGTATACATCTCGTGTTCAACCCAGCACTATCATTTCTATTTTATCAGTAGCATGACCTGTCATCATTAAACTAAGTAACCTATTATAGGTTTGTTTATATGGATCAAACTGATTTAATAAGGCTCTCATAGCTCATGGCTGTGTATTGATATAGCTTTTTGGCATAGTAGCATCCGTTGGACAAAAGATGCATTTTCATGGACACCAAAAAGGTTTTGTCAGCACTTGTACGGCGACAATTCATGATTGTGATCTAATAGATCTTTTCTTGAGTAGTTGTTCAATACGGTCATTTTGATCAACCAATCCTTGAGAAACTAATTTTTTATAGGTTTTGAGGATCTCGATATTAGTGGGCACATGAGTTTGGTTATGTTCTTTTGCCCGCTTTCTTTTCATCTTTATCACATCATCCCTTGTAAGATCTCAATCGCATAACTTTTCAATTTCAAAAACAAGTGGATTCAAATCTTTTATTACAATTTCTTCCATCAATATAGCTATTTAAAACTATTAAAGAGTATATGTATTCTATAAACAAATACTATTTTTAATTACAAAAAAACAATGTTTCACATGCATTGTTTTTTATATTTTTATCCTCAATATTCAAACTCAGAGAATTAAATCTCAATTTCGTTTAGTGTTTATTTTAATCATTGCTTCTTACTGGTTTAACCTAAGAACTTATAAGAGAAGTATGAATTTTAAAATGCAACTATATATTACTTTACACCACTCTGCAAAGCGATGGCTATACTTCTATATATAAAAGTATATTATTATAGGTATTTATAAGTAATTAGGGTCTAGAACGGTTGAAAGGATAAGATTTATCCATAAACCTATACAATGACTAGGAAAAACCCATACAGAAATAGAACACGTTTCGAAGTACGTAAAACGAGAGAAATTATTCGTTACTTTTGCGAAGATATAACGGCTTCACATACATCAAAATTACTCTGAATTAGAAGGAGTACGATAAATGATTGGTACTGATATTTCCGTCAAGCAATCCTATGGGAAAGCGTAGAAACAGATAAAGAAATACGAAATTGAATAATAGAAATAGATGAAAGTTATTTTTGACCCAAGAGGATAAGATGAAAAAGATGACGTTGAGCGTGAGGAAAAACGAAGGTGTTATGAGTATTAAAGAGAGAATGAAAAGTATATGTACAGATAGTACCAGATTGTTCCGCAAAGAGCTTAATACCTATAATTAGAGGCAAGATAAGCATGGAGAATAGTGTCGTAAATACAGACTGATGGAAAAGTTATGATGGGTTAATAGATATGTGATATGAAAAACATTATAGAGTTCATCACTGAAAAAATGAGTTTGCTAGATGAAAGAAACACATCAATTGAATAGAAAGCTTTCGATCGTTTACGAAGAGGAGATTGAAAAAATTTAACTGAGTTCCTCAAGAGAAATTCTTACTTCATTTGAAAGAATGTGAGTATAGATTTAACTGTAGATTGTGATGAGAAAAAATGTATAATAAAATATTAAAACTCCTAAGAAATTATTCTAAAGCGTTCTAGACCCGTAATTATTATTATGAGTGTATGAGAACTTATTAAGTAATTATCTAAATATGATAAAAAAGAATTGGTTTATATCAGAAAAGATAATTGAAAAAATTTTAATTTACTAAATTTTAGCGTTTGAATGAAAACAGACGAGAATGTTTATATTTTCCAATGAGAACAAGTAAATGATGGAGAGAGTTTTATCACTTAATTGTTCTTAGATCATTTCAGTAGCTCAATTTTCAAGAATCTCATTTTCTAATTTGTCAGTCTTTTTTAAACCTAACCAATTTAGCTTCCTTCTTTTTTGCTAAAATTTTTGCTTTAGAGTTTCCTGTTTCCCAAGTTCTATGGCGAGATGCTACTGAAGATCATTCCTTCACTTCTCGCATCTTAGAAGTTTTATTGTATATAATATTTATATTTATGTTCATATTATGAATAGAATAACTATTCTCTATGCTCTTAATATGTTCTTTCTATGAAAGTAAAGATATTTCTTCCTTTCAGGATTTAGAAAAACTGATTCTAATGAGTATCTATCTAAATTATAAATAAGCTCTTTTTCGAGAACATTTGATTTTATCATATTTCAGTTATCTTCGAATGAAATATATCACAAGTCAAAAAGTGAGTCCATATTTCTACTTAATAATAATCAGTTGTTCATGTCGTATGCTTCATTATCTTTACATTGAATAAATGGTTTAATATGACTTGCAACTAATACAGGGTATTGCAATCTTTCTATCATACAATTAACTCATCATGTTATATTTTCTGACTCTTCAATAAGTTCTTTCTTATATAGTCTATGCAAATAAAGATCACGTTTACGCAAATCCTTAATTTCCATATCATTTCAATATATCCTCTCTGCGTCTTCCTTGAAATACAATGTATCATCAACAAATACGATATCTTCAAGTTTTCATAGCAATCAACATATGTATCAGAACTGATTATACTTGCGCTTATCAAATCAAATTCTTTTTGCATCATTGTAAACTTCAATTATTTCATCTTTATTAAGGAATCATTTTTTTACTTGACCAACATTTACTGTCATAAGTCATAAGATTTCATCTTTACTTAATTCTCAATTCTCCATAAGTGTTTTTACTAGGAAATTCATTTGATGTGACTTATCTTCATCAGTAACACTACTATTAAATCTAGATTCAGAATAAATAACTCTCGATAGAATCACATTACGTTTGCGATTTGTTTTTGCGTTCAGGTATTCAACAGCATAGTCACTATATCACTTTAACATTGGTTTTATGAATCACATTTTTATTAACTGATTTATTTTTTTACGCATAGAGATAAGATTAATATTTGACTTTTGGTTTAGTTCTTCTTGTAACTTCTTGTATAAGTCGGATGAATACTTTCACAAGTTATTATCAATAAATTCTACACAATATCTTAAAGTATCTAAAAAATTATCTCAATTAAAGTCAGTTAGAGCATTTGTGAATCTCCAATAATCCTCATAATTTTGTTCTGTCATACTAACTCTTTGCAATAAATAGATATTCTCTATTTTCGTTTTTCATTTCTTTGCCAGTAATTTTATATATATGTTTCTTTTCAATAACTTTTACATCACTTGAATATTTTCTTATTAAAGTAAGTAATGTTTCTTTATCTGGGTATGAACGGTTATTGTAACTCATTATCCAATATTTATATTTTCCTAATTGTGAAAATAATTTATCAAATAATTTTATAGAGTCTTCTTTCTTTATGAAGTTATTATTAAATGGTTTTACTTTTTTTGATTTTATATAACTATCAATAACACCGTAAAATCAAAAATAATTATTCATAGTTCATGTGTAAGGAGGGTCTAAATATATAGCATCTGCGTCTACTTTTTTTATTAAATCAAAAACATCTAAATTAAAACTGATATTATCTTTTCAGTTATCAAATATAGAATTGTTGTAATCTTCAAGATTCTCTAGGAAATGGAACTTAAATGATTTGTTATGATACGCTCTTCTTCTTTTATATTTTTCATAACTTAATTCCTCATCTCTCAGTTCCTTAATCTTTTCCCAGTTAATATTGAATCTAGAATAGGGCATTTTTCTTATCATTGAGCGTCTCAATAGAGACATTCAAAGTGAAAACTTATATTCATTATCAATTTTTTTTAAGTTTCCCATGTATTGATCTAATTCCATACACTCTTCCTTATAATAGAATTGTTCGCTATATGTTTTGTACATAAATCACTTTTTAGGGGTTCATCAGAAGATAACTTTAATATCTTCATCATTAAGAGTGGTGTTTTTATTTTCAATAATTGCTTTTCAAATATGATAATTAATACTTAAGATATCATTAGTTTTAACTTGGTATCATTTTTGCTTTAATCAGTAACTAACTGAATTTCATCACGCAAAGGCATCAACTATAGAAGTGACATCATTAGGTATATTAGAAATTATCCAATCTGTAAGTTTCTCTTTATTTCAAATATAATTAACTCTAGGTAACATGAAAGAAGAAAAGGATTTTTGACTATCTATTTTCTTTATATGTTTAGCTAGTGCTCTGGCAAATTTTGGTGGAACAGCATTTCAGACTTGTTGTTGTTGTTCTATTTTTGTTCACATAAACTCAAAATCATTTGGGAAAGATTGTATTGAAGCTAATTCCCTTACAGTTAGTGCTCTATTCTGTTCATAGTGAAACACTTTTCTCATATCTCATGTTACACAGAACGATGGTTTATCTTTTTTGTACCTCACATATTTTCTAATATCTCAACTTCTAGGTCTAATATTACTGGGAATATCATTTCTATCTCAATACTCTTTAACATAAGACATTTTTTTTAAGCATTTGTTCTGTATGATTCATTGCTTCGTGGTTAGGTAGTTTGCTTTTCTCTCAAGATTTTAGTTTAGGTAATTTGTGAATTGCATCTCATACAGACTTATGCTTTGCGTTAGATGGTGTTGGGAAAATCAACTCCTTTCAATTTTCTCTACTTCATAAAAAAATAGTTCTTTCTCTCTTTTGTGGCACTCAAAAATCCACAACATTTAATTTTTTAACTTTTACAGTATATCATATTTCATCAAATTGTTTTAATATTTCAACTCTAGTTGCTCATTTATTATGAGTATATAAGCGAGCAACATTTTCCATAATAAAATATCTTGGCTTAACTACTCCTACAATTCTAATAAATTCTTTAAAAAGTTGATTTCTAGGGTCATCTATAAATTTTCTTCATATATTTCACGCCATACTAAATCATTGACATGGTGGTCATCATACTACTACATCAATTTCTTTTCCTTTTGTTAGATCTATTATCTCTTTGTTTGTTAGTGTTTGTATATCTTTTTCTAAAAGAGTGTGGTTTTTAAAGTTCTTTCTATATGTTTCACAAAAACTCTTTTCATAATCTATAGAAAATATGTTTTCAAATCATTCATTATCAAATCATAGCGAAAATCATCACGCTCAACTAAATAAATCTATGTATGTCATTTTTTTACTCATCCTTAATCTCTTGAGTTAAAATCTAATCCTTGTTTTAGTTTCTTGTTGAAATCTGACAACTCAATATCCTTTATACTGTGTAGTTCTTTTCCTATCTTTTTTATATCTACCTCTGAATATAGTTCTGTAGTGTATTCTTTTCAAGCTACTTATTGTAAAAAAAGTGTGAATTTTATTCATAGCTTGCTTAAAACTTCACTTATTCTTTCTTGGGTTACCTTGAATAAATCGGCTATTCCCTTTATGGTTAGATTACCTATTGATTAGTTAGTTATAAATTAAGCGATTCTCACTGGAGTCCCTTATTGTAATATACCATATGATTTAATCAATACCTCGCTTTGCTAAGCACTACCTTGAACAGCATGAACTTATTTTTATTCTAATGATATAGGCCAGCAACAGAAAGCCGTTTCGTGATATTTACATCATAGCCATGTAAATACCGCACTTCCTCTCAAATGAATTATGAGAGCGATCCCTGCAAGGTATATCATATCTCTAAATGTTACTGGCGATAGACAATAATTATTTGCTTAGGCTTCTACTTTCTGACTAATATCGAATAGAATTTTGCGGGAGACTACAATTCAAAAATGTGTATGTGAAAATCTCATCATACAGATAAAACTGTCGAGGACGACTTATTTTTTATATGAATTGTCTACCTTCTTTCAATTAGAGAGGTGTAAACTCCTATATAGTTACCAAAATTAAATCACTATAAAATCGTTCTTATGCAAATAAAAATGAAAACATCATCGCCAATCAAATTATACAAGCAATTATCAGATGTTCTGTATTCATACCACGAAGATACACAATAAAAACGTTAGTAGTTAGTATAATTCTAAAGAGTCTTCTATATATGTAAGCATATATTTCTTAAATTTATCATTATATGATGTTGAATCTTTTGGAAGATCCTGCTCGACTGTCAATATTCTGTCCAACATGTTTTTTTTGACAGCATCTTGTTTGGAAGAGGGTAACGTTGCAAGTTTCTCTAATGATCTTTTTATAGGTATTTTCCATTTATAAGGAACCAATGTTTCTTGTGGTTCAATATATTTTCCTCTCAATATCCATCTTCATGCCAATCAGTTTGTGCATGCAAAGACTGTTAACTCTTTTCATCATTGTGGATTAAGAATTTGTACATCAGTTGGGACCGTATCATATGATTTTTCGATAGTAAATTTACGATGATCATACTCCCCGTCTTCTCATCTTATATATACCCACATTTCATCCTCATATCAAACATCAAGGTTCATAATATCAGCAAATATTGTTTTATACTTCCCTTCTCAATTTTTAAAGAAGTTGCTATGTCAAAAAATAACTGGATTTCCAATATCTCATGGCATGCCAGTAGTCGGATAGTGCATTACTCATTCAACAAGATATTTATTGATGTCAATCTCCTTTCATCTTGTCATATCGGTAAAATCCTTTGTATTTTCCGGAACCATAACCACTGGACTAATCAAACCTATTGTAGGCATTACAATGTACATATCATCGTTTCTATCTTCTTCATATGGAATAATTGATTTCCAATACTCAATATCTCGAGGGGCTTCTTCAAGCGAAAAAGGGGTAAACCAATCTGGAGATTCATATTCGAGATTTTCTGACTTTAGTACTTTAACTCACTTTTCTTCTTTTGGAGTTAAAGCATATGCTTGTGATACAAAACATACTGCTCAGAGCATACACACTCCTATACTAAATAATCACTGACGTATATTCATAATAGTTCAAATCTATTGTATATAAAATTTTTTACGATTACTTATAGATCGAGGCAAGTTGTTCTTCTATATAGTCTAAAACTAATCATTTATACTCGTAATTAGCATCTCAGTCTAATCACACTCTGATCTTGTCTGTTATTTTTAGAAGCAGTATCACTTGATACTTTCTTTCGTTAGTATCTAGAAATCAGATCTTTTTTACAGTATTTTTAATACGAGCTTTTAATATTTGTGGTATCGATTGGTATGGATCAACCGTGACTGATTCATATGTATACGTAGATAGAGGTTCTCACTGATAAGTAGCTTCTACCATCCATCTTCCATCTAATCAATGATAACATCAAAATATCAGTGCATCTGATCATGATCAATCTCGCTGCAATGCTTGTACGTTGCTCGGGTCTGTTGGGTACGATGCAGTAGCAATATATTTATGTAGTAAATACGTTCAGTCAGACTGTTTCACAAAGTACCAGATCTTATCTCAAACATCTACCCACATTAAACTAGCAAAAATTGTTTTATATCTTCACGAGTCAGAACTATAATAGTTACTATGTCAGAAATCTATACGCTTTCAAATATATCATGGCTCTACACTACTTGGATATTCAATTATTCATCCTTTTAGATATTTGTTTATAATACCTCACGTATCTTTTCATTCTACAAAAGTCGTATAGTCTGCAGAACCTTCAGGAATAGAAATTGTAGGTGTAACAAGTCCTAGTTCTGGAATTACAAGGTAAATATCAGCATATCTGTCTTCTTCATATGGTAATACACTTTTCCAAAAACTAATATCTTCTGACAATGAAGGAACAAACCATTCTGGTGGTGTCCACACTAGACCTGGTGACTCTAAATAAAGGTCAAGACCCGGATTTTTTATTGCTGGGTCAGTTATTGCATACCCTGTTCATACAATCAAAAAACTACAAATACTAAGAATAATACCTTTTCTCATACGATACATTAAAATTAAACGATAATAAGAAACGTATACAGATCTTGCTATAGTTTACTACTAAAAAGCATTGAACAAATCATAAAATATGCCATACGATAGTTATCAATTAGATACATTAAACACTCTTAAACTGAACAGACTATGGAAGATCAGTTCGCAATGCAATATTTGATCTTTTTGAACAGTTTTGTTTTGTCAGTCATACGTTTTCTGCATATGATCGATATCTATCTAAAACTGGTAAATTTTGATTTACATTCCGTTCATTTGCGATTCAAAGCAAAACCATCAAGTTTTGACATCTAACAAACATCTCAGGTTGGGTGTTTGTTCCTATCATTCTATAAGAATAAGCTGTACGGAATGCTTCATACAGTGCACTTGAACTTGAAACATAAACAAACTGGTGATCAATATTATCAATTCATTGTAAATTATATATATCAATCAGCACAGGTAAAAACGTTCAATAACGAAGTTTTTGATCAATTCATCCAACTGATTGAGGAAAAACTGATGTTTTTTCTTTGACTACTCAAGTATCAGCTCACTGTTCATTTATTAAATTTTCACTTCCTGTATTTTCACTATTACCTCTTTTTGGTAGAGAGACATTCTCATTATTGTTTTTTATTGTTTCCAACAACTCCGATATTTTTTGTGAAGAACTATCAGTATTGAGTTCCTTTTCTTTATCACTATCGTTTTCATAGTTATCTAGAATATTAAGTGACAGGTTTTGATCTCCTATAACATTATATAGTTGATTTCATAGTCCAAAGAAACTTCACAACAACAATAGTGATAAGAACAGCTTCCATACATATAACCAAGCTTTTGCACTGTGTCACAACATACGAAAAGAAGATACACACAACACAAAAAACAACAATCATATCATACATAATACTGCTCAACTAATAGTTCAAAATACTGAGTACAAAATCTCTCGATATCGTCGATATGACCACAATGCCACAGAAAATGAAATCATTAAAAAAACACCTGGTTCAAAGAAAGATCTTTCTCCAACAGGTGTTTCTTCTTGTATATCTGAACTATGATAGAATAGAACTATCACTAATCACATCAAGTTGACCAATGCAATAAGCATTAATCGGTTGAGGGAAAATGCAATTCACAAAAGTTGTACATCAATAACTGCGAGCAATATATATACCTTAATAAGTATTCTATGCATAAGTATATGCCTACTAGTAAAGAGATTATAGCAAAGCAGATATGATATTACTTGAGTAATACTGTCTATTAACGAGTCTTATACTTTACGATGACTATACATGCTCACAAAATGACCGCTAATACACTCATAAATACCGCATACCATGTATGTATTGTTCCTTTGATTAAAGTCAAATAGAAACTACTAAATACTATATATCAAAGTGATAAAGCAAAACTAGTTACGAACCTTTCAAAACTACTAAGTTCTTTATTTGTGAAAAAAACATAACTTCGTCGATATCAAGGAAGATATAAAATTACAACAAAAGCTAGTATTGCCCATAAAAAAGTGTTCAATGATCATCATACATAGGGAATTCAAACCAATGGATAGAAATGTAGTAATAGCAGCGCTCAAACTATCATTTCTGTGATTAGTATTTTCTTCATGATATTCGTCATAAAGCACTGTGGAAAGTAAAAAATTAGTATTTACATAAGTATACACTTCCTTTTCAAAAAAAACAAATGAAAGTATATTCTCTCAACACCTCTTTCTTCATCTAGAAAGAAAGAGGTATTATAGAGAATATAAATATTATGAAGCAATCAGTCTAGAAGGTGTAAATCTAGCTGCATCTCATGTTTTTGGAAGGATTTGTGGTATATTTTTTAATACTGTAGGCTGTGGACGACGTCTTTCTAGAACAACTGGTATTGGTCTTCTTTCAATGACTTCAATTACTTCTTGTTCCTCAAGTTCACAATATCTGTTACATCAATCACCGTCAGTTCTATTATCATCATCACACATTTCACCTATTTCAATTATTCCGTTTCCACATACAGGTTCTTCTTCCAATTGGCAGGTACTACTACATCAATCTCCACTATATCTGTTTCAATCATCACATTCTTCTCAATAGTAGTAGTCAACTCTTCTATCACCACATCTAATTGATGATCTCCTTCAACTACTTCAGCCTGTACTCGTTCTTCTAGTAATCGTACGAGTAACAACTTCTTCACAATCTACATCATTATTAGATGCTCTTACCGTATACGTATATTGTTGGTTACTTACCGTAGTAAATTCTTTACTAAACGTACCGTTACTTGATACAGAAACTTCAACTCCGTTGATTGTTACTTTAGTAGCAGTAGATGAAACTTCCCCTTCAACCGTTACTCTTGTTCAACGAGTAGTTGAGTTATTAGATGGAGATGTAACAGTGAGTGTAATAGGGTCAGTACATTGTAAATATTGTGTATAATTCACTGTAATTACCTCACTTACGTCAGGACATGAATTGTCTTTTGCAGTTGCTTTCACAACTATTTGATTAGATCATTGCACCAACGTAACTGTTGCTTGTCGTAAACCATTCACAAGAGTAGCTTGTTGACCATTTATTGTAACAGATGCTACATTTGATTGTGGTCACACAGAGGCTTTAACGAGTTGTGATGAAGAATTCACTGTCTGTCCGTTAGTTAGATTTGTAATTGATAAATTTGTAATTTTATCAGAAAGTTCACAAATATCAGTAACTTGGTAGTTTAGGGTAAACCATTTCTTTACGTATTCACAATCACTATCTAATGGAATTGCCTTCAACAACATTGTATTTGTTCATTGTCACAATGTTACGTCTGCTTTCCATGTATTTCATGTTATTGTTGCTACGTATACGTTTCATCATAAGATTACGTGAATTGCATCTACTCATCCATTTACTGTTCATTCTAGTGTTACTTGGTTAGTGCTCACAGTATCTCCACTTGTATAGTTATTTACTGTCAAACTTGTTATTGGATCTACACATATATCTGCTTGTGTTACTACTCCTGTATCACTTGGACATACTGGATCTCCGTATGTTCCTCGTGACTCACATGTAAACTTATAGTTTCATACTACACTTGGGTCGTATGTCCATGTTGCACTATCGTTTACTGCTGGTAACATTCCACTATATTCTGTTCCGTTTGGTCATTCTACTTTCACTCTGAAACTATCTAAGTTGTTTCATTCACATGTTACTGTAAATACTCCGTTGTTTACATCTACTGTACTTGGGTTTGCTGTCGTACTATCACATGTACTTGTTCATACTTGATAGTTTAGGGTAAACCATTTCTTTACGTATTCACAATCACTATCTAATGGAATTGCCTTCAACAACATTGTATTTGTTCATTGTCACAATGTTACGTCTGCTTTCCATGTATTTCATGTTATTGTTGCTACGTATACGTTTCATCATAAGATTACGTGAATTGCATCTACTCATCCATTTACTGTTCATTCTAGTGTTACTTGGTTAGTGCTCACAGTATCTCCACTTGTATAGTTATTTACTGTCAAACTTGTTATTGGATCTACACATATATCTGCTTGTGTTACTACTCCTGTATCACTTGGACATACTGGATCTCCGTATGTTCCTCGTGACTCACATGTAAACTTATAGTTTCATACTACACTTGGGTCGTATGTCCATGTTGCACTATCGTTTACTGCTGGTAACATTCCACTATATTCTGTTCCGTTTGGTCATTCTACTTTCACTCTGAAACTGTTTAAGTTGTTTCATTCACATGTTACTGTAAATACTCCGTTGTTTACATCTACTGTACTTGGGTTTGTTGTCGTACTATCACATGTACTTGTTCATACTTGGTAGTTTAGGGTAAACCATTTCTTTACGTATTCACAATCACTATCTAATGGAATTGCCTTCAACAACATTGTATTTGTTCATTGTCACAATGTTACGTCTGCTTTCCATGTATTTCATGTTATTGTTGCTACGTATACGTTTCATCATAAGATTACGTGAATTGCATCTACTCATCCATTTACTGTTCATTCTAGTGTTACTTGGTTAGTGCTCACAGTATCTCCACTTGTATAGTTATTTACTGTCAAACTTGTTATTGGATCTACACATATATCTGCTTGTGTTACTACTCCTGTATCACTTGGACATACTGGATCTCCGTATGTTCCTCGTGACTCACATGTAAACTTATAGTTTCATACTACACTTGGGTCGTATGTCCATGTTGCACTATCGTTTACTGCTGGTAACATTCCACTATATTCTGTTCCGTTTGGTCATTCTACTTTCACTCTGAAACTGTTTAAGTTGTTTCATTCACATGTTACTGTAAATACTCCGTTGTTTACATCTACTGTACTTGGGTTTGTTGTCGTACTATCACATGTACTTGTTCATACTTGGTAGTTTAGGGTAAACCATTTCTTTACGTATTCACAATCACTATCTAATGGAATTGCCTTCAACAACATTGTATTTGTTCATTGTCACAATGTTACGTCTGCTTTCCATGTATTTCATGTTATTGTTGCTACGTATACGTTTCATCATAAGATTACGTGAATTGCATCTACTCATCCATTTACTGTTCATTCTAGTGTTACTTGGTTAGTGCTCACAGTATCTCCACTTGTATAGTTATTTACTGTCAAACTTGTTATTGGATCTACACATATATCTGCTTGTGTTACTACTCCTGTATCACTTGGACATACTGGATCTCCGTATGTTCCTCGTGACTCACATGTAAACTTATAGTTTCATACTACACTTGGGTCGTATGTCCATGTTGCACTATCGTTTACTGCTGGTAACATTCCACTATATTCTGTTCCGTTTGGTCATTCTACTTTCACTCTGAAACTATCTAAGTTGTTTCATTCACATGTTACTGTAAATACTCCGTTGTTTACATCTACTGTACTTGGGTTTGCTGTCGTACTATCACATGTACTTGTTCATACTTGGTAGTTTAGGGTTATTGTTTCTGTGATTGGATCACACTCACCATCTAATGGCGTTGCTATTACATGGAATTGATTTGCTCAGCTTTGTAGTGGTCATGGTATTACTATTGACCATGTTGTTCATCCATTTCATAGTTGTGCTTGTCCGTATCATGCTACCGTTACACTACTTGCGGGATTATCTAATGTTCACTCCAATGTGAATGGTGTTCAACT
Organism: Caprella mutica; assembly: GCA_947561585.1. Lineage (NCBI taxonomy): Eukaryota > Metazoa > Arthropoda > Malacostraca > Amphipoda > Caprellidae > Caprella > Caprella mutica. The sequence goes on from CANNZV010005587.1 coordinate 18,237, forward strand.
TACTGTTTCTCCATCATAATGACTCGTGAAATCTATATTTGTTATTGGGTCTTCACATATTGGATTACTTGTTACCCATACTGGCACTGTATTACATGTCTCATCTCCATTTCATCGTGCTTTACAGTAGATTTCATAGTCTCATGTCTGTACTGGATCATATGCCCATGTTGCCGTTGTTCATCCATTTTGTGCTGCTATCATTCCACTGTTTGCTATTACATTTCCATTTACGTCTTCTACGAATACACCAAATGAATCTGCATTAACTCATTCACATGTTACCGTAAACACTCCATTATCTACATCTACACTTGTTGGGTTCACTATTGTTTCTGTACATTCTGTTGGTACATTTGGCACATAGTTTAGTGTAAACCATACTTTCTTAAGATCACAATCACTATCCGTTGGGGAAGCTTTTATCATCATAGCATTTGTTCATTGTCACAGTATTACATCTACACTCCATGTATTTCATACAATAGATGCATTATACACATTTCATCATAGTAGGACCTCAATACTATCAACTCATCAATTTACCGTTCATTCAAGTGTTATTTGATTTGTACTTACCGTGTCTCCGTTTGTGTAATTACTTACGGTTAAATTTGTTATTGGGTCATCACATGTATTTGTTACCCATACTGGTACTGTATTACATGTCTCATCTCCATTTCATCGTGCTTTACAATATATCTCATAATCTCCTGTTTGATTTGGATCGTATGTCCGTGTTGCTGTTGTTCATCCATTTTGTGGGGCCAACATTCCACTTTCTTCTATTATGTTTCAATTTGTGTCCTCTACATATACACTGAATGTATTTACATTATCTCATATACATGTTACCGTAAACACTCCATTATCTACATCTACACTTGTTGGGTTCACTATTGTTTCTGTACATTCTGTTGGTACATTTGGTACATAGTTTAGCGTTATAGTTTCTGTGATTGGATCACATTCGTTATCTAATGGCGTTGCTATTACATGGAATTGATTCGCTCAGCTTTGTAGTGGTCATGGTATTATTATTGACCATGTTGTTCATCCATTTCATAGTTGTGCTTGTCCGTATCATGCTACCGTTACACTACTTGCGGGATTATTTACTGTTCATTCCAACGTAAATGGTGTTCAACTTACAGTTTCTCCATCATAATGACTCGTGAAATCTATATTTGTTATTGGGTCTTCACATATTGGATTACTTGTTACCCATACTGGCACTGTATTACATGTCTCATCTCCATTTCATCGTGCTTTACAGTAGATTTCATAGTCTCATGTCTGTACTGGATCATATGCCCATGTTGCCGTTGTTCATCCATTTTGTGCTGCTATCATTCCACTGTTTGCTATTACATTTCCATTTACATCTTCTACGAATACACCAAATGAATCTGCATTAACTCATTCACATGTTACCGTAAACACTCCATTATCTACATCTACACTTGTTGGGTTCACTATTGTTTCTGTACATTCTGTTGGTACATTTGGTACATAGTTTAGCGTTATAGTTTCTGTGATTGGATCACATTCGTTATCTAGCGGTGTTGCTATTACATGAAATTGATTTGCTCAGCTTTGTAGTGGTCATGATATTACTATTGACCATGTTGTTCATCCATTTCATAGTTGTGCTTGTCCGTATCATGCTACTGTCACACTACTTGCTGGGTTATTTACTGTTCATTCCAACGTAAATGGCGTTCAATTTACTGTTTCTCCATCATAATGACTCGTGAAATCTATATTTGTTATTGGGTCTTCACATATTGGATTACTTGTTACCCATACTGGCACTGTATTACATGTATCGTCTCCATTTCATCGTGCTATACAGTAAATTTCATAGTCTCATGTCTGTACTGGATCATATGTCCATGTTGCTGTTGTTCATCCATTTTGTGCTGCTATCATTCCGCTATCAGTTACTGGGTTTCAGTTTGCATCCTCTACGTAAAAACTAAAGTTATCTGCATTTACTCATTCACATGTTACTGTAAACACTCAGTTATCTACATCTACACTTGTTGGATTTACTACTATATCTGTACATTCTGTTGGTACATTTGGTACATAGTTTAGCGTTATAGTTTCTGTGATTGGATCACATTCGTTATCTAGCGGTGTTGCTATTACATGAAATTGATTTGCTCAGCTTTGTAGTGGTCATGATATTACTATTGACCATGTTGTTCATCCATTTCATAGTTGTGCTTGTCCGTATCATGCTACTGTCACACTACTTGCTGGGTTATTTACTGTTCATTCCAACGTAAATGGCGTTCAATTTACTGTTTCTCCATCATAATGACTCGTGAAATCTATATTTGTTATTGGATCTTCACATGTTGGATTACTTGTTACCCATACTGGCACTGTATTACATGTATCGTCTCCATTTCATCGTGCTATACAGTAAATTTCATAGTCTCATGTCTGTACTGGATCATATGTCCATGTTGCTGTTGTTCATCCATTTTGTGCTGCTATCATTCCGCTATCAGTTACTGGGTTTCAGTTTGCATCCTCTACGTAAAAACTAAAGTTATCTGCATTTACTCATTCACATGTTACTGTAAACACTCAGTTATCTACATCTACACTTGTTGGATTTACTACTATATCTGTACATTGCGTATCTATAACAGGACATCCATTATTACTTGCTGGTCATGCTTCTTCGTAACATCGATCTTCATCGTTACATAGTCCATCTCCATCCAGATCTTCTGATGCTGATCCGTCTGGATCGTTATCATCACAATCTACATCTGCACAGATATTGTCTCCGTCTGCATCTCATCCATTGTTATCACATGGTCATGATGTTATTGGACATCCATTGTTACTTGCTGGTCATGCTTCTTCATAACATCGATCTTCATCGTTACATAGTCCATCTCCATCCAGATCTTCTGATGCTGATCCGTCTGGATCGTTATCATCACAATCTACATCTGCACAGATATTGTCTCCGTCTGCATCTCATCCATTGTTATCACATGGTCATGATGTTATTGGACATCCATTGTTACTTGCTGGTCATGCTTCTTCATAACATCGATCTTCATCGTTACATAGTCCATCTCCATCCAGATCTTCTGATGCTGATCCGTCTGGATCGTTATCATCACAATCTACATCTGCACAGATATTATCTCCGTCTGCATCTCATCCATTGTTATCACATGGTCATGATGTTATTGGACATCCATTGTTACTTGCTGGTCATGCTTCTTCATAACATCGATCTTCATCGTTACATAGTCCATCTCCATCCAGATCTTCTGATGCTGATCCGTCTGGATCGTTATCATCACAATCTACATCTGCACAGATATTGTCTCCGTCTGCATCTCATCCATTGTTATCACATGGTCATGATGTTATTGGACATCCATTGTTACTTGCTGGTCATGCTTCTTCATAACATCGATCTTCATCGTTACATAGTCCATCTCCATCCAGATCTTCTGATGCTGATCCGTCTGGATCGTTATCATCACAATCTACATCTGCACAGATATTGTCTCCATCTGCATCTCATCCATTGTTATCACATGGTCATGATGCGTATGTTAATGACATTTCCTCTCAAGAAGAAATAACGTCATGTAACATATCAGAGCTATAAAGACTGAAGGGTTGCAAAAACGTATTTGCAATTAAAAAAAGCGCTGCAAAAATACGAAAAATTTTTCATAAACGCATCATATGAATGGGTATAATTAAAAACAAAAGAAATATTTGAAAAATAGGTGCACACTGTTTATGTGCTTTTGTTTGACAGAAATTTATTTTTATATATTTTTGACTGTTTTTAGATCTTTTTGACTACTTTTTTATTTTGTATAACAAATTAATACTCTTTTTGTACTATTTGTCAACACCTTTTAATCAAAAAGAGAAAGAAAATTTTATACAATCATGTTTAACAATTATTTATAAAACATTTACAGTTGACTTTATATTAATAAATAATTATAAAATTAATATTTATACTATGCAATATTATGAAAAAAGATGACTCATTTATACGTATTAGTGAAGCAACAAAGGTGTATTGAAAGACCAGACAAACTTTCTATAATTATATAAATAAATGACTAGTCAGGACAAAAAAAATACGTAATAAAGTATATCTTTCAGTAATTGATATAGAAAAGATAACTAGCAATTACATTACCAATCAATCTCACGTAGCTAATCAAGATACGTATAAACCAAACAACCAAGCTACCAACCCTACTAAATTAGAAAATAATATAAGTAAAAATAAACTAGAAGAGCGTATTAGCCTACTCTACAATGAAATGGATATTCGCTTTCAACAGCTATTAGAATGAGATAGAAAATCTCAAGATGTACAGTTTTCTAGAATACAGTGAACATTAGCTAATCTGGAGCATTATATGGATTATATCAAAGGCAAAACAAATTTGAAAATGAAAAAATACACTTTTGCCCTATGATATTTGTTTTTTACTCTCATCAATTCGTTAATACTTTTTCTTATAGGATAATTTATTAAAGAAAACTATTTGCATAAACCAATAAGACAACTATATTTGTCCGTATTTTATGCTTCACTCCTTATTTATGAATACAATAATAAAGGCAAAATATGCTCATCGAATTATCATTGGTCAATCAATAATAGCCATGTTTTGATCGCTTTATTATTGATATTTCTGAGATCCAGTTGCAAATTTATTTAGCTGACAGTATTTCAATACATTAAATGGACTGACTCCTTGTGAGCTTTGTCGGTATGCCAGAATATTGATGTACCCTATAGTAGTTATTAGTATAGTTGGAGTTGCTCGTAAGGATCGAAAATACATATTTACTATATTACCATTAACATTTATTTGATTGTGTCTAGAAATATACCATTATGCACTACAAAAATTTGATATAGCAACATCACAGCTATGTACATACTCAAATCCATGTAATGCGCTTGAAGTAAACTATTTTTGATTTATTACAATTCCGTTTCTTTGTTGAGTAGCATTTCTAATAATATTAATTTGTATTTCAATAATACGATTTAAACACACGAGAAGAGATTAAATACAGAAATTTTACATTAATTATACAGAATAAATCATTCAATATTTGACTATTTATACCACTGTGTGTAAAGTTATGATAATCTTTACTTTATGTGCAAGCTGATGATTCATCTCCCTAAGTTTGATAAATTACCAGATATTCCAGAAGTATCCTCAATACAGGACTTAGCAAGTAGAACAAAGGATTCATTACAAAACTCAGCTGAACAGCATTTAACTGATAGTTTTCATAGTGTAAAAAAAGCTACAAAATCGATTGACTACTTTGATCTTGAATCTTTACCAGACAGAATAAAGAATGCTCCTTGATTCAAAGAATTTCATAATAAACTATTGGCAGTTGAAGAGCGAGTAATTCATGAGAAAAATGAAATAGCATCATTTTTCTCACGTCAATTGCAATCTCTTTATTCAGAAATATCTAGCGATATAGCTACTGTAGAAGTATAAAATTAACGAATTGTTATTTCAATTTCTCTATCATCATAACTTAAGTATGTTACAATTAGAGAAGAGTCCTTATCTAAGATTTGATACACACTATTGAGACGGGGATTTATAATTGTTTGTATATATCGTTCTTTTGCATCTCGATCATACATATAAATACGAACATATTTTCACACATCATTCTCATCAACACCATACTCGAAAAAAATGTATAATCACTTTATAGGGTCAATTCAAACTTGTCTTTCTTCGATTAGGATAGCTACTTTATGCTCAATAATCTCATACTCTTTAAGTGTATTAACTTTTTCTCTCAGTAATCATATAAGAGGTCTGCTTGCACCGTTAGCAACTTTTTCAAACTTCGGATATTTGATTCAATCAAGTGAAGTATCGTATTTTCAATTTGAAAAAAAAATAGAAACATTATTTTTTCGATAAAACGTAACTGACTCATACTTTCATCAATTTGAACTATCTACAAGTACCCTTTTTATATCGATTCATTGATAACGCCATAATATAGCAACTACTGCAATCAAACATCATATAAGTAAAGTCATAAATAGAGACCTTAATCAAAAATCTTTTACTACACCATGCTTTTTTTTAACTCATTGATAATGCTCTTCAATCTTTTTCCTCGTTTTTTGATGACTATTATTTGGATTTCGCTTCATACTTTAGTAATATGATAGAGTAAAATTGGTAATAGTTTTTATAATTAGACTAATAAAACAGTATTCAAGAGCACGTATCAGAGATACTTTGACAATATACATTAAAAATTATATTGTATTAAAATAGTATACTCTTAAAAATATCACATTTACATAATTTTCTTTTCTATGCAAAAAGTACTTTGGAATGAGTTTATAAAAAACCAACAATACTATATTGAACAAGCAAATCAATGAGCAATTTTTGTGTATCCGACTGATACAATATATTGATTAGGCAGCACTATTTCTAAAGATTCTGTTGAAAAAATTTCCTTAATTAAAAATCGCAAAAAGGATAGTCATTATAGTCTTATTGCACCCAACTTTCAGTGGGTAGTAGAAAACTTTGAGGTAGAAAAGAACTTTGAAAGTAAGTGGAATATAATGAAATCAGTTTTTTGTCATTGACCAAATACTAGTAAAGTTCGCTGAATAACATGAATTCTACCACTCAAAAAAGATATTAAATTTCCTCGAACACAACGAAACGAAAACTGAGTAAGATTCATTTCTCATCCCTTTCAGGAGTTTGTATCAATATTATGAAAACCGTTTATTACAACTTCAGTAAATGTATCCTGACAACCTAACATTAAAAATATAAATCAAATCACGGAAAAACAAAAAGAACTTATAGATTTTGCAATTGACGCTTGAGAATTAGACTGAGAACCATCAATTATTGTTGATTGGAAATCTAGTACAATTATTCGTAAATAAGAATAATAATATATTTTTACATTAATTTAACAATTATTTTACATTAAGATTCAAAACTCTTCATAAATAAAAGACCCTTTCACTTCCAGAAGATACTATCTCTCACTTGAGTCACTCAAAACTATGTCATTTATAGTCCATATTTCATACTTTTTTTGGAAGTAATTTAATAGATTCACTTTCTCCCAAATGAGTAATATAGACGAAACTAATAGTATTTTCATTAATAATTGCTAGGTTTATGATTTCTATCATATGCAAAACAGTAGAACTTGTCATAAAATAGCGAACTCTCTTATCTAAAAGAATATCAGCAGCTGATAT
>CANNZV010005588.1:0-25546 GCA_947561585.1 Caprella mutica
TGGAAGAAATAATGTATAAACTGCATTAGTCATTATATCGGCAAGCACCTTTTTAGAACAGTATTAATCAGAGAAAAACGAGTATTATCATTAAAACACTACGATATCATCTGCATTAGATAAGTTTCTAAATACGTTGAAAATAAAATGAGTACTTTTACTGAAATTCTGCAGCGATGAACAATTTATTTTTGTAATTAGCTACAAAAAAAAAAAAAAAATACACGTTACATTTGTGTTATATCTCAAAATCATTTTGTATGTGTTATTTACTTATAAAAGAAATAGATAAATGCATTTTGTGTGTTAAATAATTAGGTTTTATTAATCAGTACTGCATCGTACTAAGTTACTAACTAATTAAATATATAAATGGTGACGTACAAGATAACTAGATATCAATTGCCTCTACAAGTTACTCAAAAACTATATTGCGTCGTTCAAGCTACTTATAAATCTATATTGCGTCGTTCAAGCTACTTATAAATCTATATTGCGTCGTAAAAGCTACTTATAAATCTATATTGCGTCGTAAAAGCTACTTATAAATCTATATTGCGTCGTAAAAGCTACTTATAAATCTATATTGCGTCGTACAAACTACTTATAAATTTATAATGCGTCGTACAAACTACTTATAAATCTATATTGCGTCGTAAAAGCTACTTATAAATCTTTATTGCGTCGTACAAACTACTTATAAACCTATATTGCGTCGTAAAAGCTACCAAAGATCTATGTTGCGTCGTACAAGATACCAAAGATCTATGTTGCGTCGTACAAGATACCAAAGATCTATGTTGCGTCGTACAAGATACCAAAGATCTATGTTGCGTCGTACAAGATACCAAAGATCTATGTTGCGTCGTACAAGATGCCAAAGAACTTTGTTGCGTCGTACAAGCTACCAAAGATCTATGTTGCGTCGTATAAGCTACCAAAGATCTATGTTGCGTCGTATAAGCTACCAAAGATCTATGTTGCGTCGTACAAGCTACCAAAGATCTATGTTGCGTCGTACAAGCTACCAAAGATCTATGTTGCGTCGTGCAAGCTACCAAAGATCTATGTTGCGTCGTGCAAGCTACCAAAGATCTATGTTGCGTCGTACAAGATACCAAAGATCTATGTTGCGTCGTACAAGATACCAAAGATCTATGTTGCGTCGTACAAGATACCAAAGATCTATGTTGCGTCGTACAAGATACCAAAGATCTATGTTGCGTCGTACAAGATACCAAAGATCTATTTGCGTCGTACAAGATGCCAAAGATCTATGTTGCGTCGTACAAGATGCCAAAGATCTATGTTGCGTCGTACAAGCTACCAAAGATCTATGTTGCGTCGTACAAGATACCAAAGATCTATGTTGCGTCGTACAAGATGCCAAAGATCTATGTTGCGTCGTACAAGATGCCAAAGATCTATGTTGCGTCGTACAAGATGCCAAAGATCTATGTTGCGTCGTACAAGATGCCAAAGATCTATGTTGCGTCGTACAAGATGCCAAAGATCTATGTTGCGTCGTACAAGCTACCAAAGATCTATGTTGCGTCGTACAAGATACCAAAGATCTATGTTGCGTCGTACAAGATGCCAAAGATCTATGTTGCGTCGTACAAGATGCCAAAGATCTTTGTTGTGTCGTACAAGCTACCAAAGATCTATGTTGCGTCGTATAAGCTACCAAAGATCTATGTTGCGTCGTACAAGCTACCAAAGATCTATGTTGCGTCGTACAAGCTACCAAAGATCTATGTTGCGTCGTGCAAGCTACCAAAGATCTATGTTGCGTCGTGCAAGCTACCAAAGATCTATGTTGCGTCGTACAAGATACCAAAGATCTATGTTGCGTCGTACAAGATACCAAAGATCTATTTGCGTCGTACAAGATACCAAAGATCTATGTTGCGTCGTACAAGATGCCAAAGATCTATGTTGCGTCGTACAAGATGCCAAAGATCTATGTTGCGTCGTACAAGATGCCAAAGATCTATGTTGCGTCGTACAAGATGCCAAAGATCTATGTTGCGTCGTACAAGATGCCAAAGATCTATGTTGCGTCGTACAAGATGCCAAAGATCTATGTTGCGTCGTACAAGATGCCAAAGATCTATGTTGCGTCGTACAAGATGCCAAAGATCTATGTTGCGTCGTACAAGATGCCAAAGATCTATGTTGCGTCGTACAAGATGCCAAAGATCTATGTTGCGTCGTACAAGATGCCAAAGATCTATGTTGCGTCGTACAAGATGCCAAAGATCTATGTTGCGTCGTGCAAGATGCCAAAGATCTATGTTGCGTCGTACAAGATGCCAAAGATCTATGTTGCGTCGTACAAGATGCCAAAGATCTATGTTGCGTCGTGCAAGATGCCAAAGATCTATGTTGCGTCGTGCAAGATGCCAAAGATCTATGTTGCGTCGTACAAGATACCAAAGATCTTTGTTGCGTCGTACAAGCTACCAAAGATCTATGTTGCGTCGTATAAGCTGCCAAAGATCTATGTTGCGTCGTATAAGCTGCCAAAGATCTTTGTTGCGTCGTACAAGATGCCAAAGATCTATGTTGCGTCGTACAAGCTACCAAAGATCTATGTTGCGTCGTACAAGCTACCAAAGATCTATGTTGCGTCGTGCAAGCTACCAAAGATTTATGTTGCGTCGTGCAAGCTACCAAAGATCTATGTTGCGTCGTGCAAGCTATCAAAGATATATGTTGCGTCGTACAAGATACCAAAGATATATGTTGCGTCGTACAAGATACCAAAGATATATGTTGCGTCGTACAAGATACCAAAGATATATGTTGCGTCGTACAAGATACCAAAGATCTATGTTGCGTCGTACAAGATACCAAAGATCTATGTTGCGTCGTACAAGATACCAAAGATCTATGTAGCGTCGTACAAGATACCAAAGATCTATGTTGCGTCGTACAAGATGCCAAAGATCTATGTTGCGTCGTACAAGATGCCAAAGATCTATGTTGCGTCGTACAAGATGCCAAAGATCTATGTTGCGTCGTACAAGATGCCAAAGATCTATGTTGCGTCGTACAAGATGCCAAAGATCTATGTTGCGTCGTACAAGATGCCAAAGATCTATGTTGCGTCGTACAAGATGCCAAAGATCTATATTGCGTCGTACAAGATACCAAAGATCTATGTTGCGTCGTACAAGCTACCAAAGATCTATATTGCGTCGTACAAGATAACTAGAAATTCATATATTGCTTCCGTTGAACTCATTATCTTTTAATTCCCATTTTTGTCAATTTATTATCTTTTAAGTGTGTTCATGGTATTTTTATCAACTTAGTTTAATCGTATTATAATTTACGTGTTCTTAAATTAGTCCGTCCGTGATCCGTATTCAGTAATAACATTTGTGCACTGTGTGTAGATATTTTTTGTGTGTTCTCAACATTCTATCACTCATTCCGTGGAAATTTTAACTGTAACCGATAGTTGTATTTTAATTTTCTGTATCAATATGCAAAAATATCGTCATCAATGCTGATCAGTGCCATCTCTCGCTAGAACCACGGTGGTGAGACAGCTCTTCACTGTGCATCTCAGCATGATCACACTGAAGTAGCCAAGATATTGCTGGAACATGGAGGAGATCCTACGCTGCCTAATCTAAAGGTTTGTACTTTATTGTAGTACCTAGATAGGGAATCAAATTATGACACAGTTAGTAATAAGGGACAAAAAGCTACCTCAATAGGGAATCAAATTAGGACACAGTTAGTAATATAGAGACAAAAAGCTACCTCAATAGGGAATTAAATTAGGACCCAGTTAGTAATATAGGAACAAAGAACTACCTCAATAGGATAACACCATGAATTCTACCATATCATAGCTAATTTGAGCTACCAACCTAAAGAGATTTATAAGATTGAACTTTAGGAGGATTACAATAAACATATTTATTGAATATATAATGAAATAAATCATCGTTTAATTCATCGAATTAGGATTTGAACAATATTCTAAAGATAAAAGGTCCCCTCTACTCTAAATTTAAAAAATTAGAAATTCTTTAAATTTGTTGAACAACGGTTGTATACCATATCGCAGTTAACATAAAAGAAGTGATGAAGTGTTCGCTTTGTAATTAATTATTTAAGAAACGGTAACACTCAACCGTTACTGACCGAAAGGTAATAGCTTCATACCTAAATTTAATTCAAATGCCCTCTTATTGTATAAGCACCTCTATTTCTATTAGTACAAAATATGCAAAAATAATCCGACAGGCCGAAACACCTCTGGATTTAGCGGCGCAGTATGGGCGTCTGGACACGGCTGAACAGTTGATAAGGACACACCCTGACTTGCTACGCCCCTACACCTCCGATTCTGTCGCTACTGCTGTCTTTCCGCACACTCCCTTGCACAGGGCGTCACGCAATGGCCACATGTGAGCACTGATTATACTGAACCCTTTATCGCTGTAGTGATCATTCACTTAAACCCACTATCGCAGAACGATACAGGGTTAAAATATTTTGGAGAGCCGGGATTCTATTCCCGATAAGCGAATTTTCATATGTAATATTTCTTCAAGTTTGAGGCTTTTCATATTTATTAGCTATGTGGTATTTATAAAAGTATCATTTTGATCTTTTTTTCCGGAGTGATTTTAAAGAAGTAAATAAAATTTTATTTAAATTATGATAGAGGAATATATTATTTGAGTATATGGAAAACTTCCCTTGTTGAAATACAGTATTTACTATTCAATATGGGGAAGAGATAGTAAAGTCAAAATCAAATAATCGCCAATTCGGTTTTAAATCTATTCAGAATATTTAATTATGTAATATTTGAATGCTCGTTTATTTTTAAAATGTTCATATAAAAACTATATAATAAAATTAGTGACACCTAGCGGAAGTATTTTCACTAATATGTACGTGAGTATATATTTGTTGTTTTCATATTAATTTATGTATTCAGTAATCAACCTTTGTTTGCGTCAAAATGGTGAAAATATTATGTGAATTCTTAGACAAGAAGGTATAGTTTTAAAAATAAAGCCATCTGTTCACTTGAACTAGAATCTAGGTAGAAACTTAACTCAGTTGGTTTCTTTACAAGATGGCGCCAATGATTGTGGCGCCATCTACCGTGAGCATTTGCTAAGAAATTAATTATATATAAAATGATATATTTCCATTATTAGATTTTATTGAGCATTGCAATGTCACACGATCTTCTCGATTTATGCTTACTAAGCAATCGTTTGACATTAAAATAGTTGAAACAAAAAATTACTGTACTGCCCCTTTAAAAGTCTTCCCATGTCTATTTGAAAACTATTCACTTTACAATAATATATTTTTTTAATGATGTGGATATACTCTAATTTCATTTTCGTATTCCTCTCACTTTTATTTATCAGGAGTATATTTATGTAAAATATGAAAAAAATAATACCTCTTAGAAATTAAACGTTATTTAACTTAATTACTCCTCTCTCACCCACCATCAGAAACATAGTTAGATTGCTTCTCATTCACGGACACCATGTCAACGTCAGGACTGAGTATGGAAGTCCTCTCCATGAAGCAGCTCTTGGGGGAAAGGTTTGTTTATTTTCTGGAATAACATTTGTTTGAGCTGTTTTTCACACTTTAGGCTAGGTTGAAAACTAGAAGGACTAGGTTCCTAGATTTACATATTCTTTCATTCTAGGCTAGGTTGACATACTAGATAATATGTAACCTTAATTTGTATTTAGAAGCTGTATGAAATTTCCAATTCTTCACAACTTTTCGAGGCGCAAAGATTAACTTGCATGGAATCAAAACTATCATTTGTCGGTAGAATCATTCTTACTTTTCAGTCTCTCGTCTAAGATTTATCTAATGTCAGTATAATCTTTTTATTCTTTTCAGGTTGAAGTGGTTAGAGCTCTTTTAGATGCTGGTGGTGACGCAGAAGTTAAGAATGACTTAGGATTGACTGTGCTTGACACTATCGGCCCGATAAGCACCAAAATTACTAAAGAAATAACAGGTCTCATTAAATGTGAGTGTAGTCTGCTTTAGGTCTGATTGTAAGAAATGTTGTGTAAATACGAAACTGTTGATTGAGTTTCGATGATTTAATTTGTTAGTCATTTCTAAAATATTTACTTTTCATTTCCAAATTTTTCTCTCACTTTTATATATTATTCTAATTCAAGTAAAAGTTGCAAGTTTTTTTTCTTAATATCTAACAAGTAAATTGTTTAAAATACAAAATTCTATCACTTTTGTTGCACTTTTTTTATCTTTTTATAAATATCCATTTATTATTTATAATTTCATTGCTTTATTTTTATCATTTTGTACCTGCAGCAAACATTGAAAAGAAACTGATAAGAGAAGAGAGAGAGAAAATAATTGTAGATGAAAACTTACCTGGCTATACGAGAGGATATTCGGTAGATTTTTCAAACATCATCTCTCCGAGTTTTTTCAAAGAAGGTCAGAAAGGCTTAATATCATCTGATGATTCAAATTTGGTAGACGATGACAAACCTAAATCCTCTCACAAAGATCAATCCTCTCTGAAAAATATCTCATCTCCCAAAGATCCCATTTCTTCTACAGAAGATCGGTCTTCCTCTTCAAAGGATTCAATTTCGTCTCCTAAAGATACGACTTCATCTCTTATTAATTCCTTATCCTCTTCAAACGATCCCAAATCCTCTTCAAACGATCACAAATCCTCTTCAAACGATCACATATCCTCTTCAAAAGATACCATATCCTCTTCAAAAGATACCATATCCTCTTCAAAAGATACCATATCCTCTTCAAAAGATACCATATCCTCTTCAAAAGATACCATATCCTCTACAATAGATCCCATATCCTCTACAATAGATCCCATATCCTCTACAAAAGATCCTATATCCTCTACAAAAGATCCCTTATCATCTTCCCCAAAAATTTCTTCAATTTTTAAATACACTTCAATTGGAAACTCAACAGAAAAAACAAATACCAGTAAAGAACCAGATCCTAAAAATGATGCTAATGACAATTTACTGACTTCAGTTTCTTTTGAGTTAACTAATAATCTAGATAAGGATGTTCAAATAAAAAATTACGAAAAGTTTCCTATGGACAATATCTCTGATGATTATAACGCGTCCGTATTAGATACTATTTCTGAATGCGATAAAGATGGCGTGTGTGAATTAACTGAATCTGGTGAAAGCAATAAGATATCCAATAACGCCCCTATGATTATGGAAGACATTACCGAAGGAAGTGTCCATTCAGATTGCATCACCTCTCCGGTTCTATTCAGGTCATCTCCTGCTCTCAGTAACAAGAGTAACAACTCTAAGGGCAGAGATACAGTCTCTCTGTCATCAACTATTCTAACCTCTCCCTCAACTGAAGATTATGATGATTTGGAGGTTGTCGATGGAAAACTATGTGATGTGAATGAGTTTCAGAATAGTCATATCTATGAAACTCCCAAATCTCCTCAATTGATACTGGCTCCCATGTTCAAATTCGAAAAAGAGGTTGAAGAGGATACTGAATCTTCTAAATGCATTAGTTTGTTAGAAGATGATCTTGACGATACAAAACCAGCTGAGACTGATTTTAAAGACAATGTTTCGAACACACCTCCTCCTCCTTACACCAGACTTCCTTCCTTTGGACCTTACGAAAACGTTCTAGTACCAACAGTTGTCAGTGCTACTCCTCCCGAAGGTTAGAAGATTCATGATAAGTTTTCTTTAATTTAAATCTATTTGGTTTTGTATTCTTAGTTTTTGAGCTTTTCATTTACTTTTAATCGTGTTGATTTCTTTTATATATTTTTTCCAACAAGTTTCAGTTTGATCTAACTTGTAGCTCTCTGTTTTGTGTGTTCTTAACTGATTTACATTGTAATCAGATGGTGAAAAATACGGACGTATGCCATCTGATAGAAGAAGCACTTGCTCTGCCAAAACACTAGACAGAAGTCGTCGTAAAGGACACGACAGGTCTGCCTCTAGATCTTCAGCCGCTTCTGAACAGTTCTACGCTACAATCAAAACCACTAGTCACAAGAAAAGACCCTCCGCTTCTTTCATTAGAGTTAATTACGATGAAGATAATGATGATGATGATAAAGGTTATAAAGTCGAGCGTCCGAAATCTGCTCATGACAAACACGAGACTACTCTTAGTGATCGAGAGGGGTTTTCCGACTCCCGTAGAGGCAAGTTTCGGGACAGTAAGTACGCGGATCGAGGTAGTCTCGACTTCTGGCTGTCCGAGAAAACTCATCCTGATTCGAAGGTGAGATCGGATTTGGTGATTTAATTGGTTTGATTTTCAGTGTATATATATTTAGTATACATGTCAGTGTATATATTTTTCTGACATTATATATTTAGCATATAAAATAAATCCAATTTTTCATCAAGGCTATCATAAATTTTGACAGCTCAATTTTTTCTTAAACAAACCTCATTTAAAATTATAAATAACAATCTTAAATACTAAGAAAATTTCCTCAAATACTAATTAAATATTCCTTTTTTTTCGGTTCACACACGCAGTCTCGTTTGAAGTCTGCTCGGGACTGCCGGTCCGAAGATCTTTCGGATGGGGAGGGCCAGGCAAAGGGGTCGGGATCAGAGTGGTCTGTGTATGACGCACCTCCACCCCCAAGGGTGGTAAATTCAGTGCTCAAAACGCAGTGAGTGTTCTTCTATATAAAAGTATTGAAAATTATGTATATTCATAAATTTTGTATTAAGTTATGAAGCTTTTTTAAAATCTTTCAAATCCCATGTTTTGTAATTAGCTAATCATATTGATAGAGTATCTTTTATGAATCCATGAGCATTTTCATCACATGGTGGTATGTGACTTTGTTCATGGAGCAAGTGACGCCACTGTCCATTCTGACTGTTTTTTCCAGTCCCTTGTATTTAATTTACTCTTGATGTTAGCGATATGACATTTGGTTCATTTTCATACACTACATCTATTGAAGATGTATATAACTCTTCATTGCATGAATGTTCCAACTTAAAACATTATTATAAGCCACGGACATATCTTCTTATAGCGAACCTGTTCTTATAATGTTATGATTTTTATTGGTGTATAATGTTCTGTTGCAGGTCTCCCAGTGATACTACATACGACTCGCCAAGATCTGTGGGTGAAAGTAAAAAAACGTCACCACGACTTGTACCGGTGGTGAGTCACCTGATTCTGAATTAACACGTTGACTAAAAAGAAGTACACATTTATACCACTATGTACATTACTGACAGACAAGGTGGTTAAAATATGTTCCACTGTCAATATTTTATACCCGAATATAACTGTGACAATGTGAATTAGAATTTATACCATTGTTTTTATCGTACAAACATGATCAATAGGTACACACAGAGATACTTGACTCCTCTCGCTATCATTAGACATATGATACGGAAACAATAACGTATAATTTTTGAAACGTAAGTCTGGCAAGATTGCGTTTTGAGCCTACGTAGTGAAGGTGTTGAAGAGTTAGCTTCTGTACATTAATATGGTTTATAAGTTTGTTTACCTTTCATGTGATTCGAAAATTTGTTATTTTGGTAAAGAATTTCAAGAAATGAAATAATTAAAATGGAATTATTTAAAATTATCTACAATGCTAGTTATAAAATTTATTTTATAACTAGTTATAAAATTCACTAAATGTATGTAATAGCTAATAGGTTGATATAATCGTATAGTTAATTCATCTCTTCAATCCTACATTTTAGGCAAAAGCTCCCCCCAAACCACCACGTCGTTCCATGTGTCCCCCATCCCCACCCCCTTCCACTGGCGATGAACTGGACAGCAGTGACATCATGGGACGCAGTGCCTCACCACGCTACAGTGACCTGCACTTTGACGAGTGCAGTGACCCGGCAGTGAGTGCAGTGAGCAATCCTAGCTATGAGATGATATGTTTCGCTCACACTGGCACTGCCAGGCGCAAGACCAAGGGCAAGAAGATCACGCACCAGACTGAGGTGGGCGGATAAATTTCCATCTATCATGAATGGAAAATAATACATATTTTATTTTTTCCTTACATGTCCGAAAAAGTAGAATCGTCCAATTTAATTTTTCCAAATGTTGTAATCATGACTACTTGTATCGTAGCTACTTGTACCTATTATAGCTACTTGTACCTATTATAGCTACTTGTACCTATTGTAGCTACTAGTAGCTATTGTAGCTACTTGTACCTATTATAGCTACTTGTACCTATTATAGCTACTTGTACCTATTGTAGCTACTAGTAGCTATTGTAGCTACTTGTAGCTATTGTAGCTACTTGTGGCTATTGTAGCTACTTGTGCCTATTGTAGCTACTTATATATTGACTGCTTGTATCATGGCTACAATAGAGTCTGATGACTGAGTGTTTATTTTGCTTCCTCACAGGAGGATGACTATGACATTCCTCACCGTCAGAGAGGAGGTTCTTCCTCACGAGTGAGGCAGGGTCACTTCACTACCTCAGACTCCGACTCTGATGAATGCAGACAGAAACACAAGGTGAGGATTGGCTTGATATTAGTGAGCTGATGTGTTTGATATTGAAAAGTGATTTAATGATCAAATTTCTCTTATAATTTATGACCTTTGATCTCAATCTCATCGGTGTGCCCAAAAGGTTTGTTCTTTTGTCAAGAATTTTAATAATATAGTAAACAGCGCATAAGGTTTTTGAGATGTGTCTCTACCGCATAATTTTTTATCGATACAGTGCTGCAAGAATAATGTTTTTGGAGTTAACTCTTCTCTGATTGGTCGACAAGAAGGAGGAGCCAACAGGGAACTGAGTACGAAACCGTTACTGCTCCGCCTCCTATTGGGTCCTCCTCCTTGCATATAGTAAAGAGTTGAATTAAGTCATCTTTAAACAATAAAAACTTTGAAAACTCTAAACAGAGATTGTTGTTATGTAGTTTGTTGATTCAGCAAGTTTGTTGTACTGCACACCTCTTAATTGTTTAATGACCTGGCAGGGAATTCGGGGGACGGCACGCC
Source organism: Caprella mutica (assembly GCA_947561585.1). Lineage (NCBI taxonomy): Eukaryota > Metazoa > Arthropoda > Malacostraca > Amphipoda > Caprellidae > Caprella > Caprella mutica. The sequence continues at coordinate 11,062 of CANNZV010005588.1, forward strand.
CCTCTTCACACTTATTGGTCAATCTCCTTAGCCAATCAATGAGTTAGCAACCTTAAAAAAATGATCATTAAAAATTTCAAGGAACAATATTTTTTAAACTATATTCTTAATCAACCTTAGAGCTGCCATCCCATCTAAATGCAATGACCTTTGACCTCAATCTAATATGCAATGACCTTTGAACTCAATCTAATATACAATGACCTTTGACCTCAATCTAATATGCAATGACCTTTGACCTCAATCTAATATGCAATGACCTTTGACCTCAATCTAATATGCAATGACCTTTGACCTCAATCTAATATGCAATGACCTTTGACCTCAATCTAATATGCAATGACCTTTGACCTCAATCTAATATGCAATGACCTTTGACCTCAATCTAATATGCAATGACCTTTGACCTCAATCTAATATGCAATGACCTTTGATCTCAATCTAATATGCAATGACCTTTGACCTTAATCTAATATGCAATGACCTTTGACCTTAATCTAATATGCAATGACCTTTGACCTTAATCTAATATGCAATGACCTTTGACCTTAATCTAATATGCAATGACCTTTGACCTCAATCTAATATGCAATGACCTTTGAGCTCAATCTAATATGCAATGAACTTCGACCTCAATCTATTATGCAATGACCTCTGACCTCAATCTAATATGCAATGACCTTTGACATCAATCTAATAATTTATGACCTTTGACCTCAATCATCTAATAATTTATGCCCTTTGATCTCAATCTAACAATCTATGACCTTTGACCTCATTTCTTCAGAGTTACACGCAAATGACCTTCAAGCCTGTGAAGAGTAAGAGAACCTCCAAAAATAACCCCCACCCATACGAAAACTCTCCCCCCACCAACAAGAAGAACGCTTCCCCCATTCCCTCTGCCCCTCCCCCCACCCCTCTAGAAATCTCCTCCCCCCAGGGGAAGTACAAACACAAACACCACCATTCTTCCCCATCCCTAAACCAGTCTTCCGCTCTGTCACTTCCCCCACCCCCTGCCCGCAGCTCCTCCCCCTCATCGTGCAATGCTCCTCCACCTCTCCCCCCACGCAAAGACCCTACTTCCACCACCACCTCCTCCTTCTCTTTCTCCGGGTACAACATCAACAAAATCTCCTCCGCTATCTCCAAAAACACCCAACAGCTGTTCAAATCCTTTTCCACCATCAGTACTAGTTCCTCGGGGGGTGGAATGCTGTCAAAAGGTTTGTTAACACCCATAATCTAATGAATATTATTTTAAAAATTAGATAATTCAATAAATTGTTTCAAAAACAAATGAAATAGAAAAATTATTTTAATTTAATTATCCAATTAAATGTATCCAATTTTTTTTTTAATTAATTCTTTTTCTAATAAAATGAATAATTTTTTAAAATTAATATAGTTTAAATAAAATTATTGTCGTAATTTTAAGTCAATTTACTAAGGCATGTTTGGAGTTAGGTATCTGACAATTAAAATAAAATATAAATTTTGTAATAATTATCACGGAACATTTTTTTCCAATTGATCGGAAATGTGTAACTGACCATTAAGTCATAACTTCCCTAGCTGTGTTCAAGTTGCTACAATTTGTTATTAAATTTACTACTTACTACATAATTTTTCTTTATATATTTTCCTTCTTGTTTTTTGTGGAAAAATACTGTCTTTTTATATAAAAAAATTAAACTCAGCACTGTCTCTGTCAGCATTCAGCATGAGCTCCTCCACCCCCAAAGAATCTGGCCTCAGCACCATGGACTCAGCACCCCGTAACAGTTGTGAGAGTCTGAGCAACACCCCAGATAGTCTGGACAGTCCAGGGGAAGCACCCTACTGCTATGGTGATGATGCGCCTGCTCAGCCTCATCACGACTCTGGATCAGTCAGTCTCGTGAGTAAAAAAAATCGCTATTCTTCAATTTACTCTAATTTAAAATAAATACTTTTTCATTTGTTTTTCGAACATTGATTTTTTTAGTTTCACTTAGCTAGTATTTTGATGGTGTATTAATATTTTAATAATTTTTCAGTATCATTTTAATTTACATAAAGTTTTAATAAAAAAAACTTTTTCATATTTTTTTTCGAACAATACTACATAAATTATTTTGATGATAAATTAATTGTTTTAATTAATTTTATAGTATTTTTTAATTTACATCAAACAACATTAACTTTTTTGTCACTTATATTAATTTTTTGATAATTATGGCTATTTCCCCTCTTTTTTTTATAGTAAAGTGGGGGATAAAATGTACAAAACAGAAACTTTAGTCTCTCGTGTAATATATTTTTTTTTTCAAAACTTTGATATTTCCATGTTTTTAGTATCTCCAATATCAATTCAACCAAGTATAGTTTTTTGATTTTTGATTTATATTTATCCTGTAAAACATTAAAAAACGAATTCATTTTTTACCCCACAATTGGGGTATAAAAAAAACAAGTGGGGTAAAAACTGAACAGTCCTTTTTAGGCCTATAAAACAAGTTTTTAATAGTGTCTGGCATTAGCAAGAATGCTACACTAATAATGAAGCATATAAAACACCTAAACCTTCCTTTATCAAAATAAAAATATAAATAAAAATCCTTTATTGAAAATAAAACAAAATAATTGGTACAGTTGAGTATGTAACGGTAATTAAGCTCGATAAAGATTACTAATCAAGCCTGATAATATAGTATTAGAGTTTTTCAAGTGCTTTACAAGCTTCCATATCTGAGAAGGTGAAGAGACCCTTGGTAATGTCGGGAGTCTCTGGTCCAAATAGTACAAATGATGTGGAAACTATTTTGATGTCTTTCTTTGTTCTTGAGCACCATTTCCAACAGTTTGGTGAGCTGGATGTAGTCTTCTTCAAGAAGTCTATTTCTGCTTTTTTGATGACTGTGTCATCATCATCAGAAAATAATTTGAGCACTTTGCCCTAGAAATACTCTTTTGGATCTGTATAATACACGGCATAATACCTATTAATGGATTGGTCAGTTAACTTAGGAAATGGTACTGGATGCTCATTGACAGTTGTAGTCTTGGAATCACTGGATCCTTCACCATCAGTGTCTTCATTAGAGTGCATGGGTTGCTGGTCACCAACAGGGTCATTATTTGAGCGTGTGTGCTGTTGTTCTTCATTGTCATTGGTAGGCAAAATAGCACTCTCTTCGAGATTTTGTAGGCTTATATCACTTGATGTGTTCATTTCATTGATGCTCGCATCTGAGACTGTTGTTGATGAATCTGAATCACTTAGTCTTCTTTTCTTGACATTTTGCTTTGCAGAGTTCTTCTTTGTTACTGCTTTTCCTTTCTGTTCCTTATCTTTGAGTTGCCCTAGACACTCTTTATTGCTTATCACCTGTGCCTTCATGCTAAGCCTCTTTCTAGGTTCTGGTGTAGGTGTTGAAGTTCGACCTCTAGATTTCAAAACTTCAACTAGTGATGTTTCTGTTTCCTTTGCTACTAGTGAGATGCAATATTTCATACCTGCTGGGGCTCTTCGTTGTAGCTCTTGACAAAGAAGATTGGTGCTGGCTTTAGTAAGAGCTTGTGTGCCAGAAGATTCTGCAACCAGAGAGTCTGACCAACTGCTGCATCTAGGAACTGGATCCATGTCCACCTCAGGTGATGGTTCTATTGCTAGAGGACTGTTTGGTGCCATTTGTTCATCCTGTTCTCCAATAGGACCAGTTTCAGGAAGAGGCTCTTGTTCTAAAATTGGATTCTCATCAGCATGAAGAGGTTTTCCTTGAAGGACCCATCTGTCATATGTTTTCATCTTAATTGGGTCCAGTCTTGACACATCATACTTTTCCCGGTTTAATGGATGAATACCGGTAGCTCTAAAGCCTGCAATTACATTGTCCTCTGACAAGCCTGTCCTCCAAATGCGAGAAATGAGATTGACAAAACCTGCTTTACGTAGAGGCTCTCTTGCGCCTGTTTCCTGCACTTTCTTTAATAGTTCAATAACATTTTAGGGGTAAATAATGAACACTTGTGGGGTAAATAATGAACACTTGTGGGGTAAATAATGAACACTTATGGGGTAAATAATGAACAAAATCTGTTCATTATTTACCCCACAAATCTTAAAAGTTGGGGTAAAAAGTGAACGCTGGGAAGGGGGGGGGGAAGAATGTTCCATAGGATTATATAAAGATAGGAGTGTGTGGGGGGGGAGGTTTTGTTCATTTTTCACCCCTCAAATTGCTCAAATCCATAACATGGGGTAAATAATGAACAAGTTTCTATAATAAAAAAAAAGTTTTGCGTTATTTTTTTGGCCTCGTAATATGGGTTCTAGGTAAATTACTCTCACATGCCAGTCTTATGTCAATAAAATCTGTAAAAATTACCAAAAATACAAGAAATATAGGGCATTAAGTTCCTATCTTCAAAATGTCCAATATTAAATATTTACCCCCCAGGGGGGCTGTTCACTTTTTACCCCAACATGGGCTGTTCATTTTATCCCCCACTTTACTATATTTATTTTCTTTTTTGTTTTATTCAGGATGAATATTCCACGGATTTTTAACTCCCTTTTCTGTTGCTAAATTATTTATACTGAACAAAAAGAGCTTTGCTTTGTGCTATCTGTAACTTGTCTACTTGTTTATAATTGGGGCAAGTTCCTAGTTATCGGGCGGTTACACTTTTTCGATAATAAAATAAGATATATAGAATAAGCATCATTTACCTTTAATTAATATCCATGTACCTACAGGTATCATGGATACGAATTAAAATATAGGTTTATTATTAATTATCATATGCTTTTTTCTTGTGTGTTCGAAAATTTGAAACAGGTCGATAACTAGGGAGCTTACCCTTCAATATGACGCCATGTTAGTTTGCTGAAATAATCATCATTAACATGTTTGGAAATAAAACCATTCATAATTTAATTGCTAAGAAGATGTAATCTATTAAATAGTAGATTTAATCGTATTAAGCCTCTATTTTTAATTTAGCTTTTAGCTAATACCTTACCACCGAACCATGACTGAAAAATGATTATTTGGTAGTATAATTTTTATAGTTGCTAATTATTGCAATATTATCATTTTCTCCGTAGTTATTCCATTATTTTTCATAATAATTTTTCCAATATTTTTTATTATATTTATTGGAATATTTTTTTATATAACAAATAATTTCTGATCGTACTCTGAGTAAAGTTATAGTGGGGCCATAGAAGATTAGAGAAGATTCTTCCCCACCTAATGTATGAACAAGCACTCTACATTTTGCTAAAAAGTATACATTTTCATTAAATAAAAATAAATATTATAATTATTTTTGTAACCGTTTCCTCTTGTTAAGATGATGTATATAAAATACCGGTTGACAACATCAATAGCCTATTATCAAAAATATTTTCATGCATTCTTAATGATTACCATATGTTAATAACCATATAACCATATGATAATCTTAATTCACATATGGTAATTGAAACTATACCATACTTTTCCTATGCCACTCTTGAAATAATACAAATAAAAACAAAATTAATTTTACAAGACCGTACCTCTATCTAATAACATTCTGCTACTTATTAAACTTCTATTACATTTACAAAATTAATTTAACCAAACTAAATTTATATAGTCTTTCACTTTAATCCGTCATTCTTATTAAAACTTTATTATTCTACTGAAATAATATGCAACAGAGTCAATTATGTTCCATGCTGCTAACCCCTACCGGAAAATAACGTAACTATGTGCTTTACTAACGTGTTTTTACTGTAACGTGTTTTTCCCGTCACGTGCTTTTTACTGTAACTGTCTGCGTGTTGTCTTTCTACCTGTTTAACCCCCTCTACATTCTAACAACCATCTCTCTTTTTCGTGTGGGTTGTCTCTCCAGCCCACATACATCCCCCTCTCCCCCACCCACTATCCCCAACCCCCTACACCGGACCACCCTCCCCCCTCTGCCATCTTTGCCCAAAGTGTCATCAACCAGAGCATATTGGGGAACATGCAGGTAAATAAACATGTCTGTCGTTTGATTAGCACGCTTCAAACATCATGTGTATGCTTGCATGTTGCAACATGCCAAAGACGCTTAACACATGCTTAATAACCTTAAAACATGTCTGAAACATGCTAAATACCCTTAAAACATGTCTGAAACATGCTTAATACGCTTAGAACATGTCTGAAACATGCTTTATACCCTTTGAACATGTCTGAAACATGCTTAATACGCTTAGAACATGTCTGAAACATGCTTTATACCCTTTGAACATGTCTGAAACATGCTTAATACGCTTAGAACATGTCTGAAACATGCTTAATACCCTAAGAACATGTCTAACATGCTTAATACCCTAAGAACATGTCTGAAACATGCTTAATACGCTTAGAACATGTCTGAAACATGCTTAATACGCTTAGAACATGTCTGAAACATGCTTAATACGCTTAGAACATGTCTGAAACATGCTTAATACGCTTAGAACATGTCTGAAACATGCTTTATACCCTTTGAACATGTCTGAAACATGCTTTATACCCTTAAAACATGTCTGTAACATGCTTAATACCCTTAAAACGTCTGAAACATGCTTAATACTCTTTGAACATGTATAAAACATGCTTAATATGCTTGGAACATGTCTGAAACTGTGACCCGACAGTTGGGCCCAGGACAATCGAGTCCGTTCACAATTGGGTCCCAAGACAATTGAGCCCTTTCGAAATAGAGACAGCAGACGAAATATAGATGTTACTTTGTTATAGCGGTAACAATGGTCTTTAATTCATTCAGATTTCAGGCCATTTCAACATTTGTCAAACCTTAATGAAGCTGAAGTAAAAGTTCAATAAAATATGTGCATTTTCTTTATATTGAAGCAAAATCTTAATTCTCTGGGATGTATCAGAGACCATTGCTACTGTAGTAACAAAGTAACACTTTTTTATTGTTTATGCTGTCCAATTATTTATATGGGCTCAATTGTCTTGGGCCCAACTGTCGGTTCTATCAGAAGAACGCTCCTAGAAGATGCTTATTACAAAACATGCCTGTTACTCTTTTGAACATGTTCGAAACATGTCTATAAATATTTTTCACGCCTTCTATCGAACACTCACGCCTGATCACTTTCCCCACGCCCTAATTAACAGTTTTTCTAACTCGCATGAAAGGTTTACCAATAAACTTTCGTCATAAGCTTCATTATTGATTACCATGTTTTTAAAACTTTTTTAAATCCTTTATATTCTCTATTAATATTTTATCATTCATATTGTCGAAGTTTTCAATATTGTTGGTTTGATTAAAGTATTCTACACTAGCATACAAACGTATGTTTAAGATAGGGAGGATCTGCAGGTATTCAGGTACCATGGATATCAATTGAGATAAATAGTTTAATCTTGATTATTATATGTTTTCATTCTTGATCCAAAGGTTTGAAATCATCCAATAATGTGAAACTTACCCTGACTGTACGCTATCAGAGAGAAGAGTCACTGTGATGATGTACTATCAGAGAAAAGAGTCACTGTGATGATGTACTATCAGAGAAAAGAGTCACTGTGATGATGTACTATCAGAGAAAAGAGTCACTGTGATGATGTACTATCAGAGAAAAGAGTCACTGTGATGATGTACTATCAGAGAAAAGAGTCACTGTGATGATGTACTACCAGAGAAAAGAGTCACTGTGATGATGTACTATCAGAGAAAAGACTCACTGTGATGATGTACTATCAGAGAAAAGACTCACTGTGATGATGTACTATCAGAGAAAAGAGTCACTGCATATTGTTAATTTCACAAATCACAATTTTTGTCTTCCTATTATTTTCAAATTTGTCATCGTGAACGCAAACTAATTTTAATTTCTTCAAACATTACTGCGTTTTTTTCGTGAATTTATTACACTGTGATATATAAGGATGATCACATTCACTCTTTCCTCTGACTGTACCTCGTCATTATTTAGTTAATGTCTATTGCTACACAATTAGGATATGAGGGCTAGAGTCTCTGTTGATAGAAACAGTCAGTGTTGGTGCTTCTGTTCAACTGTAAACAACAGCTAGGTAGTTGAAATTATCGACCATTTTGTACCGTAGCCAACGAATGAAAATCATTCTATATTGTGCGGTATTTATGACTCAGATGTTTTATTAGAGTAAAGGTGACAGAAAAAAGAATGTTAATATTTGATTGAATCTTAATTTCCTTCCTTGATATTATTTATCTTTGTTTTGCTAACTGTGTCCTCATTTGAGTACTTACTGTGTATGTATATTGCTAACAGTGTGTATGATTGGGGGTTCTCGAAGGGTTCTAATTTCCATACTTGTATATCTTTATTTATAATATTCAAAATATTTTCATTCTTCCATTTTTCTTGGTGTTGTTTTATTTAATAACTTAAGTGTTTTTTTTACGTGGGTTACAGTTTATCCGAAGATATCTTACCAGAAGAATAAGGTTAATAAAACACTCACTAGGTAAACAAACCCAATTTGATATCCTTTAATTAATACAAATCTCACGTAAGAGCAATTTAAACTACATGAAAGTATGTTGGTTCTTGTTCAAGTTAAAACGATTTTAATTTCGTACACGCTTTTTTGATCTGCATTGTACCTTAAATAATGTTTACTCTCCTAAAATATATCAGACAAATTCTCCATAGTAATTAATCCTAAATTATACTTGTTCAATCAATCAATGATCAACATAGGGAGGAATGTTACTTACAACATGGGCCAAACAATGGAGGTCGGGGCTTTATCATTCTTTCACTAATAAACAGAGAGGGCTTTACACAAACACTGATGAGATATGGATGGAGAAGTAATGGGTCTCTGAGTTTAGTGCGGGAGTAAATTCTTCAAACCCGCAGTACCTACTAGAAGACCTGTACTGATTTTTATTCCGCTGGAACTTTCCTGTTTTGGTTTTGATGTGGAACTCGTCTATATCACAGTACTAGGTGATGGAACTGACTAGAAAGCTTCAACTGCCCATTGAATGAATGCTCTACAACATCAGAAGCTTTTCTGCAATCTGCTTTAGTTGCAGGATCCTTCATTTCAACTTCCTCTAGGCTCTCTGACTTGGTCACTCGTCCTGGCTTCATATCCACCACTAGGTTAATTGAATATCTTCGCCGACTAAGTCTGGGGTGATCGAATACTTCATCCCGCCACATAAAGTTTCTACGACTCTCCCAGGAGCATAGTGTGAATGACAGACAGCTAGGGAGAATTAAAACAAGTAATCATTTCAATCCACCGCTTATATTCAAAAACTCCACCCATACCCAATTTTAAAATGCCTCTGCTCTAATCTCTACTGGTCCACAATCCTCCTGGTGCAGCGTCTAAATTTACCCTATGCTAATAGGAACTGAGTAACTGACCAATTTAAAAATAAAATTAAGGAATACGAAACATCTGATCACAGAAAACCCTTCGGCCTGGAGAGAATTCCATGGGGTTCATATCTCTGGGCATCAAGTGAGAGACTCTCATGACTTGATTGCCTTGTTCTCTAGTCTTGTGCATTTCTGACAGTTTCATTTGAGACATTACATCAGGACTCTTTTGACGTAAAACCAATGACAGTCTTGTGTCAAAAATGGAGACACTAGTGTCATTTAGCTGCCTTATGACCTGCCTGCGTATTTTTCGCATATTTCGAGGGGAAATTCTTCTTCTCGTACCCTCATCTCTCCTTGGGTTTGTGTCGGTATTTTCCACAAAAGAAACTATTGTTCTCTTAACCCTTCCAAGTTCTAAAGCTAAATATAGAAGAGTCCTCCCTTCTGCAGGACCTGCTACAATTTTCACCCTCTCGGTAGAAGTTAATCGCCAATTTTTTGGCCTTTTCACAGAGCTGCAATAAAGCGATGGACAGTTAAAATGCCTAAAAATACATAAACGTTCATAACTTTCCAATTTTCTGATGGATTCAAAAAATATTTCAGCAAGATACTAACATAGAAGCAATCTTCCAGTGACCAAAGTTTCACTACAGTACGACCAAATACTATTAAAATTATTCACAAAATAGTGATCTGCAATGAAGCGATGGACGCAGTTTACATTCACCAATATATTCTGTGTAGAATGTTTTGAAACATTTTCTAACTTTCTCAAAGTAATGAATAGATAATTTTCAAAGAACTTCTCTAGAGTTCTAGACCACAACACTTGAGGTGAAGGGAAATATCTAATAACACTGCCTTATTTCAAAGTCACAAAAATATCAAACGCCAAATAACAATACGGTTTGAAGGATCTGTGACTAACCGACAAAGTATACAAGTGTCCTAATTGGGTTACTTACTGTGTCCCTATATTGCTAACAGTGTCCTCATTGGGGTACTTACTGTGTCCCTATATTGCTAACAGTGTCCTCATTGGGGTACTTACTGTGTCCCTATATTGCTAACAGTGTCCTCATTGGGGTACTTACTGTGTCCCTATATTGCTAACAGTGTCCTCATTGGGGTACTTACTGTGTCCCTATATTGCTAACAGTGTCCTCATTGGGGTACTTACTGTGTCCCTATATTGCTAACAGTGTCCTCATTGAGGTACTTACTGTGTCCCTATATTGCTAACAGTGTCCTCATTGAGGTACTTACTGTGTCCCTATATTGCTAACAGTGTCCTCATTGGGGTACTTACTGTGTCCCTATATTGCTAACAGTGTCCTCATTGGGGTACTTACTGTGTCCCTATATTGCTAACAGTGTCCTCATTGAGGTACTTACTGTGTCCCTATATTGCTAACAGTGTCCTCATTGAGGTACTTACTGTGTCCCTATATTGCTAACAGTGTTCTCATTGGGGTACTTACTGTGTCCCTATATTGCTAACAGTGTCCTCATTGGGGTACTTACTGTGTCCCTATATTGCTAACAGTGTCCTCATTGGGGTACTTACTGTGTCCCTATATTGCTAACAGTGTCCTCATTGGGGTACTTACTGTGTCCCTATATTGCTAACAGTGTCCTCATTGGGGTACTTACTGTGTCCCTATATTGCTAACAGTGTCCTCATTGGGGTACTTACTGTGTCCCTATATTGCTAACAGTGTCCTCATTGGGGTACTTACTGTGTCCCTATATTGCTAACAGTGTCCTCATTGGGGTACTTACTGTGTCCCTATATTGCTAACAGTGTCCTCATTGAGGTACTTACTGTGTCCCTATATTGCTAACAGTGTCCTCATTGAGGTACTTACTGTGTCCCTATATTGCTAACAGTGTTCTCATTGGGGTACTTACTGTGTCCCTATATTGCTAACAGTGTCCTCATTGGGGTACTTACTGTGTCCCTATATTGCTAACAGTGTCCTCATTGGGGTACTTACTGTGTCCCTATATTGCTAACAGTGTCCTCATTGGGGTACTTACTGTGTCCCTATATTGCTAACAGTGTCCTCATTGGGGTACTTACTGTGTCCCTATATTGCTAACAGTGTCCTCATTGGGGTACTTACTGTGTCCCTATATTGCTAACAGTGTCCTCATTGGGGTACTTACTGTGTCCCTATATTGCTAACAGTGTCCTCATTGGGGTACTTACTGTGTCCCTATATTGCTAACAGTGTCCTCATTGAGGTACTTACTGTGTCCCTATATTGCTAACAGTGTCCTCATTGAGGTACTTACTGTGTCCCTATATTGCTAACAGTGTCCTCATTGAGGTACTTACTGTGTCCCTATATTGCTAACAGTGTCCTCATTGGGGTACTTACTGTGTCCCTATATTGCTAACAGTGTCCTCATTGGGGTACTTACTGTGTCCCTATTTTGCTAACAGTGTCCTCATTGAGGTACTTACTGTGTCCCTATATTGCTAACAGTGTCCTCATTGAGGTACTTACTGTGTCCCTATATTGCTAACAGTGTCCTCATTGGGGTACTTACTGTGTCCCTATATTGCTAACAGTGTCCTCATTGGGGTACTTACTGTGTCCCTATATTGCTAACAGTATCCTCATTGAGGTACTTACTGTGTCCCTATATTGCTAACAGTGTCCTCATTGAGGTACTTACTGTGTCCCTATATTGCTAACAGTGTCCTCATTGGGGTACTTACTGTGTCCCTATATTGCTAACAGTGTCCTCATTGAGGTACTTACTGTGTCCCTATATTGCTAACAGTGTCCTCATTGGAGTACTTACTGTGTCCGTATATTGCTAACAGTGTCCTCATTGGAGTACTTACTGTGTCCGTATATTGCTAACAGTGTCCTCATTGTGGTACTTACTGTGTCCCTATATTGCTAACAGTGTCCTCATTTGAGTACTTACTGTGTCCGTATATTGCTAACAGTGTCCTCATTGTGGTACTTACTGTGTCCCTATATTGCTAACAGTGTCCTCATTGGAGTACTTACTGTGTCCGTATATTGCTAACAGTGTCCTCATTGGAGTACTTACTGTGTCCGTATATCGCTAACAGTGTCCTCATTGGGGTACTTACTGTGTCCCTATATTGCTAACAGTGTCCTCATTGGAGTACTTACTGTGTCCGTATATTGCTAACAGTGTCCTCATTGGAGTACTTACTGTGTCCGTATATTGCTAACAGTGTCCTCATTGTGGTACTTACTGTGTCCCTATATTGCTAACAGTGTCCTCATTGGAGTATTTACTGTGTCCGTATATTGCTAACAGTGTCCTCATTGTGGTACTTACTGTGTCCCTATATTGCTAACAGTGTTCTAATTGGGGTACTTACTGTGTCCCCATAATGCTAACAGTGTCCTCATTGGGGTACTTACTGTGTCCCCATAATGCTAACAGTGTCCTCATTGGGGTACTTACTCTGTCCCTATATTGCTAACAGTGTTCTAATTGGGGTACTTACTGTGTCCCTATATTGCTAACAGTGTCCTCATTGGGGTACTTACTGTGTCCCTATATTGCTAACAGTGTCCTCATTGGGGTACTTACTGTGTCCCTATATTGCTAACAGTGTCCTCATTGGGGTACTTACTGTGTCCCTATATTTGTAAGTGTCCTCATTGAAGTACTTACTGTGTCCGTATATTGCTAACAGTGTCCTCATTGGAGTACTTACTGTGTCCCTATATTGCTGACAGTGTTCTAATTGATGTGCTTTTTACTGCTTTCATTTCATATACTGTCTTATCAGAAACTATTGAGATATTTATTACTTGAAAGAATTTCATCATTTCCTGTCCTTCATCAATTTCTGTATAATTTTGTGAAGCTGAGGCAAACGATGCTTTAGTTATCATCATTCAGTTGTCAGATAGAAGCAATGAAAGATAAGCTAGCGTGGTGCAATGTCCTTATCAGTTGTTATCACTGCAGTGGCTAGTACGTTGTCAAATGTATTGCTCAATGCTGGTCTTGTCTAGATTGTTCAGTTTGAATCAGAAGTTCATGTTAAATGGATGCCTCTAACTCTCTTTCGGTAGGACTTGTTTTAAGTGTTTGGTTGAAAAAGATTATAGACTAAGAAGGATATAGCTAATTTACAAATAAAAGCGTGTATAGATTTATTTATTTTAGGCATAATGAAACGGTGAGATGTGATTTAGTTAGTTTTACCACATTTGCCGAATGTAGTAGGTGATCATAGATTTATTCTATTTCTTCAGAAGAGTGTAAGCGAAGATGATATTGTGGACAGTGTTGAAGTGAACTTGAGACATCCTCCAAGAAGTAAAGTCTTGGCAACTTCTTCAGACTCACTCAACAGTGCCACTTCCTCTTCAACTGACAACCTGATTGATAGGGTACCTAACTCTGGGGATAAGCCTTTTGCTGGTGAGTTGACAGCCTAATTGATAGGGTACCTAACTCTGGGGATAAGCCTTTTGCTGGTGAGTTGACAACCTAATAGATAGGGTACCTAACTCTGGGGATAAGCCTTTTGCTGGTGAGTTGACAACCTAATAGATAGGGTACCTAACTCTGGGGATAAGCCTTTTGCTGGTGAGTTGACAACCAAATAGATAGGGTACCTAACTCTGGGGATAAGCCTTTTGCTGGTGAGTTGACAACCTAATAGATAGGGTACCTAACTCTGGGGATAAGCCTTTTGCTGGTGAGTTGACAACCTAATAGATAGGGTACCTAACTCTGGGGATAAGCCTTTTGCTGGTGAGTTGACAACCTAATAGATAGGGTACCTAACTCTGGGGATAAGCCTTTTGCTGGTGAGTTGACAACCTAATAGATAGGGTACCTAACTCTGGGGATAGGCCTTTTGCTGGTGAGTTGACAACCTAATAGATAGGGTACCTAACTCTGGGGATAAGCCTTTTGCTGGTGAGTTGACAACCTAATAGATAGGGTACCTAACTCCGGGGATAAGCCTTTTGCTGGTGAGTTGACAACCTAATTGATAGGGTACCTAACTCTGGGGATAAGCCTTTAGCTGGTGAGTTGACAACCTAATTGATAGGGTACCTAACTCTGGGGATAAGCCTTTTGCTGGTG
>CANNZV010005589.1:0-25536 GCA_947561585.1 Caprella mutica
AAAGATCTTCTGCTGTAAATAGATTCTCTGCTGTAGATAGATCATTTGCTGTAGATAGATCCCTTATTGTTGATAGATTCTTTGCTGTAGATAGCTCCTTTTCTGTAAATAGATCCTTTGCTGCAGATAGATCCTTTCCTGTAGATAAATCCTTTGCTGTAAATAGATTTTTTGCTGTAGATAGAACTTTTGTTGTAAATATATCTTTTGCTAAAGATTGATCCTCTGCTGTTGATAGATCCTGCGCTGTAAAAAATCCTTTGGTGTAGACAGATTCTTTTCTGTAGATAGATCTCTTACTGAAGATAGATCACTTTGCTGTAGATAGATCCATTAGGGTATAAAGTTCTGCTGTTGTAAATAGATCCTTTGTTGTAGATAGATCATTGGCTTTAGATAGATATTTTGCTGCAGATAGATCCTTTTCTGTAGATAGATTCTTTGTAGTAGATAGATCCTTTGCTGTAGATAGATTCTTTGCTGAAGATAGATTCTTTCCTGTAGATAGATTCTTTGCAGTAGATGTATCCTATGCAGAAGATAGATCCATTACTGTACATAGATCCTATGCTGTATAAAGATCCTTTGCTGAAGATAGATCCTTTGCTGTAGATAGATCCTTTGCTGCAGATAGATCCCTCATTGTTGATAGATCTTTTGCTGTATAAAGATCCTTTGCTGAAGATAGATTCTTTGCTGTAGATAGATCCTTTGCTGCAGATAGATCCCTCATTGTTGATAGATCTTATGCTGTAAATAGCTCCTTTGCCTTAGATAGATCCTTTGCTGCAGATTGATCCCTCATTGTTGATAGATCATTTTCTGAAGATAGCTCCTTTACTGTAAATAGATCCTTTGCTGTAGATAGATCCTTTCATGTAGATAGATCCTTTGCTGTAGATAGATCCTTTACTGTAGATAGATCCTTTGCTGTAGATATATTATTAGCTGTACATAGATTCTTTGTTGTAGATAGATCCTTTGCTGTAGATAGATCCTTTGTAGTAGATAGATCTTTTACTGTAGATAGATCCTTAGCTGTAGATAGATCTAAGATCCTTTGCTGTAAATAAATAAATAAATCCTTTGCCTTAGATAGATCCCTTGCCGTAGATAGATCCTTTGCTGTAGATAGATCCTTTGCTGTAGATGGATTC
Source organism: Caprella mutica (assembly GCA_947561585.1). NCBI lineage: Eukaryota > Metazoa > Arthropoda > Malacostraca > Amphipoda > Caprellidae > Caprella > Caprella mutica. The sequence continues at coordinate 1,158 of CANNZV010005589.1, forward strand.
TTCGCTGTAGATAGATCCTTTTCTGTACATAGATCCTTTTCTGTAGATAGATCCTTTACTGTAGATAAAACCTTTGCTGTTGATAGATCCCATTCTGTAAATAGATTCTTTGCTGTAGATAGATCCTTTGCTGTAGAAAGATTCTCTGCTGTAGAAAGATCTTCTGCTGTAAATAGATTCTCTGCTGTAGATAGATCATTTGCTGTAGATAGAACCCTTATTGTTGATAGATTCTTTGCTGTAGATAGCTCCTTTTCTGTAAATAGATCCTTTGCTGCAGATAGATCCTTTCCTGTAGATAAATCCTTTGCTGTAAATAGATTTTTTGCTGTAGATAGAACTTTTGTTGTAAATATATCTTTTGCTAAAGATTGATCCTCTGCTGTTGATAGATCCTGCGCTGTAAAAAAATCCTTTGGTGTAGACAGATTCTTTTCTGTAGTTAGATCTCTTACTGAAGATAGATCACTTTGCTGTAGATAGATCCATTAGGGTATAAAGTTCTGCTGTTGTAAATAGATCCTTTGTTGTAGATAGATCATTGGCTTTAGATAGATATTTTGCTGTAGATAGATCCTATTCTGTAGATAGATCCTTTGCAGTAGATAGATCCTTTGCTGTAGATAGATTCTTTGCTGAAGATAGATTCTTTGCTGTAGATAGATTCTTTGCAGTAGATGTATCCTATGCAGAAGATAGATCCATTACTGTACATAGATCCTATGATGTATAAAGATCCTTTGCTGAAGATAGATCCTTTGCTGTAGACAGATCCTTTGCTGCAGATAGATCCCTTATTGTTGATAGATCTTTTGCTGTATAAAGATCCTTTGCTGAAGATAGATCCTTTGCTGTAGATAGATTCTTAGCTGTACATAGATTCGTTGTTGTAGATAGATCCTTTGCTGTAGATAGATCCTTTGTAGTAGATAGATCTTTTACTGTAGATAGATCCTTAGCTGTAGATAGATCTAAGATCCTTTGCTGTAAATAAATAAATAAATCCTTTGCCGTAGATAGATCCCTTGCCGTAGATAAATCCTTTGCTGTAGATAGATCCTTTGCTGTAGATAGATTCTTCGCTGTAGATAGATCCTTTTCAGTGGATAGATCCTTTTCTGTAGATAGATCTTTTATTGTAGATAAAACCGTTGCTGTAGATAGATCCTATACTGAAAATAGATCCTTTGCTGTAGATACATCCTTAGCTGTAGAAAAATCCTCTGCTGTAGAAAGATCTCCTGCTGTAAATAGATCCATTGCTGTAGATAGATCCTTTGCTGTTGACAGATCTTTCGCTGTAGAAAGATCCTTTGGTGTAGATAGATTCTTTGCTGTAGATAGATCCCTCACTGTAGATAGATCACTTTGATGTGGATAGATCATTTGCTGTAGACAGATCCTATGCTTTATAAAGTTCTGCTGTTGTAAATAGATCCTTTTTTGTAGATAGATCATTGGCTTTAGATAGATCATTTGCTGTAGATAGATCCTTTGCTTAAGATAGATCCTTAAATGTAGATTGATCCTTTGCTGTAGAGAGATCCTTTGCAGTAGATAAATCCTTGACTGTAAACAGATCCTTTGCTGTAGATAGATCCTTTGCAGTAGATAGATCCTTTGCTGTAGATAGATACTTTGCTGTAGATAGATCCTTTGCTGTAAATAGATCCTCTGCTGTAGATAGATCTTTTGATGTAGTAGTTCCTTTGCTGTAAAAAGATTCTCCGCTATAAATAAATCCTTTACTGTAGATAGATCCTTTGCTGTAGATAGATCCTTTGCTGCAGATAGATCCTTCATTGTTGATAGATCTTTTGCTGTAGATAGCTCCTTTACTGTAAATCGATCCTTTGCTGTAGATAGATCCCTTGCTGTGGATTGATCATATGATGTAGATAGATCCTTCACTGTAGATAGGACCTTTGCTGTAGATAGATCCTTAGCTGTAGATAGATCCTTTTCAGTAGATAGATCCTTTGCTGTAGATAGATCCTTTGCTGTGGATGGATCCTTATCTGTAGATAGATCCATTGCTGTAGATAAATTGTTTGCTGTAGATAGATACTTTGCTGTAGATAGATCCTTTACTGTAGATAGATCCTTTGCTGTAGATAGATCCTTTGCTGTAGATAGATCCTTTGCTGTAGATAGATCCTATGCTGTAGATAGATTCTTTACTGTAGATAGATTCTTTGCTGTACATAGATTCTTTGTTGTAGATAGAACATTTGCTGTAGATAGATCCTTTGTAGTAGATAGATCATTTGCTGTAGATATATCCTTTGATGTAGATAGATCTTTCGCTGTAGATAGATCCTTTTCTGTAGATAGATCCTTTGCTGTTGATAGATCCCATACTGTAAATAGATTCTTTGCTGTAGATAGATCCTTTGCTGTAGAAAGATTCTCTGCTGTAGAAAGATCTTCTGCTGTAAATAGATTCTCTGCTGTAGATATATCATTTGCTGTAGATAGATCCCTTATTGTTGATAGATTCTTTGCTGTAGATAGCTCCTTTTCTGTAAATAGATCCTTTGCTGCAGATAGATCCTTTCCTGTAGATAAATCCTTTGCTGTAAATAGATTTTTTGCTGTAGATAGAACTTTTGTTGTAAATATATCTTTTGCTTAAGATTGATCCTCTGCTGTTGATAGATCCTGCGCTGTAAAAAATCCTTTGGTGTAGACAGATTCTTTTCTGTAGATAGATCTCTTACTGAAGATAGATCACTTTGCTGTAGATAGATCCATTAGGGTATAAAGTTCTGCTGTTGTAAATAGATCCTTTGTTGTAGATAGATCATTGGCTTTAGATAGATATTTTGCTGCAGATAGATCCTTTTCTGTAGATAGATTCTTTGCAGTAGATAGATCCTTTGCTGTAGATAGATTCTTTGCTGAAGATAGATTCTTTCCTGTAGATAGATTCTTTGCTGTAGATAGATCCTTTGCTGCAGATAGATCCCTCATTGTTGATAGATCTTATGCTGTAAATAGCTCCTTTGCCTTAGATAGATCCTTTGCTGCAGATTGATCCCTCATTGTTGATAGATCATTTTCTGAAGATAGCTCCTTTACTGTAAATAGATCCTTTGCTGTAGATAGATCCTTTCATGTAGATAGATCCTTTGCTGTAAATAGATCCTTTGCTATAGATAGAACTTTTGCTGTAGACAGATCCTTTGCAGTAGATAGATCCTTTACTGTAGATAGATCCTTTGCTGTAGATATATTATTAGCTGTACATAGATTCTTTGTTGTATATAGATCCTTTGCTGTAGATACCCAAGCAGCAAATCAACGTCGTCACGATGTTGGCTGAGCATCGTTTCTTGGTTGTCTGAACGTTGGTACAACATCAGTTTTCAACGTTGTCTGATTGTCGGTTTTTGGAAAAAAAATACGACGTCGAAAGACAACATTCGAACAACGTTGGTTGCCAACCTTATGTTTGTTTTCCGACATCTGTACAATGTTGATACAATGACAAAACAACGTCGTCACGATGTTGGCTGAGCATCGTTTCTTGGTTGTCTGAACGTTGGTACAACATCAGTTTTCAACGTTGTCTGATTGTCGGTTTTTGGAAAAAAAATACGACGTCGAAAGACAACATTCGAACAACGTTGGTTGCCAACCTTATGTTTGTTTTCCGACATCTGTACAATGTTGATACAATGACAAAACAACGTCGTCACGATGTTGGCTGAGCATCGTTTATTGGTTGTATGAACGTTGGTACAACATCAGTTTTCAACGTTGTCTGATTGTCGGTTTTTGGAAAAAAATACGACGTCGAAAGACAACATTCGAACTACGTTGGTTGCCAAACTTATGTTTGGGTTCCGACATCTATACAATGTTGATACAATGACGAAACAACATCGTGCCAATGTTCGATTACGACTTTGTTTAGACATTAAAACACAAGGTTAAAACTACGTTGTTAATTCAACGTTGAAACAATTTTGTTTCGTCATTTCCAAACGACACTGTTACAATGTTGAAACAACATAGTGCCAACGTTCGACTGCGACGTAGGATAGACATAATTTGACAAGGTTAATACAACGTTGCTACCCAACGTTGAAACATTGTTGTTTCATCATTTTCAAACGAGGCCCACGAAGCAAAAATTATTAGGACAATATTGCCCCAATATTGTGGAATATCATACACAATATTGCCTCAATATCAACTCTACAGAAAGGGAATATCAAAACAGTTATCCCCTTGTTAACAAGGGAATGAAAATATGAAAGTGAATGGATATTCCCTCGATATCAAGGGGAACAAGAGGGAATAAAAATATAAATATTCCCTGGATATCAAGGGAACAGAAAGGGAATATCAAATCAGTTATCCCCTCATTAACAAGGGAATAAAAATATGAAAGTGAATGGATATTCCCTCGATATCAAGGGGAACAAGAGGGAATTAAAATATAAATATTCCTGGAATCTTCCCTAGGGGAAGAGAAAGGGAATATCAAAACAGTTATCCCCTCATTAACGAGGGAATGGAAATATGAAAGTGAATGGATATTCCCTCGATTTCAAGGGGATGCATGTAATGCTTGTTGCAATACTTACACTTATCAAGTGAAATATATCAAGAGATGTGTGATTTCATGAAGAAACTGCTAGTAGTTCAGTTAAGAGATGTACACAAATAACAACAGACAAGGTACTATGGATCTCAATAGGTTACATCATGAGCACCAAGGCTGTTAATCATTGAATGTGCATCATCTTACATTTATCTCTCCTGCAGTAGGACTATCGATGTCATATCAAGGTGTCGATAAGATGTAGCTACATTCGCCATTCTATTTGCTGTTGAGTGGGGTGGAGCAGCCATGCTGATGGGTGTTGAGAATACAGACATCAAGGATCATAACTGAAATAAAAAGGATAATTAACATTTAGATCTTCATTAAGGATTAAAATAGAAATTGAGTAGTACAAGGAGCATTTCCACCAACACCTTACACATGCAAAATAATTTAAACTGTTATCACTATTCAAATGAATAGAAGTATTTAATAAAAACAAAATGTATTTCATCTGTATAAGTAAATTGAATAATTACAAGAAACGTTAACAGACATTGCAAAACGCATTCAGTCGTTTAGATTAGACATAGCCCAGACTATAATTCATGGTAAATTCCACCAACTGTGACTTGTAAATGGAATTTTTTCCCTTTAAGAGTAATATCCTAGCTAAGTCAAGTGGAATTTTAGCTATGTTGATTGGTAAAGTAATTATTAATTATAAATCAAAGGAGGATAAGTCCTTGGATAAGTAATAAGAATAGCTAATTTAGGATTCCCCCAAATGGTTTTCAGTTTCCCACTTTGGAGGAAACCTACCTTGATAAACCCTGAACAGCATATAAACAAAATTTTGATTTCATACATTTATATACATAAAAATACAATTATATTAATGACTAATATTATATAATGATAGCTACTTGAATTAATAAATTAGTTCACCAATAAGCAATAGCTAGGCATAAAAATCAGACAATTTCTTTGATAATCTAACTGATTGAAAGATATTTGTATGTGAAAAAAAACAGACCGATAGTTAATTAAATAACTTCCAATGTTGCAAAAAAGAACAGACTAATCGTAAATTAAGTAGAGATGCACCAATACCATATTAGTAACCGATACCAGTACCAAGTAGCTACAGTCACTTTAGAATTCTGGTAACCGACACCAATACCAAGTCTGATACCAGTTACTTTTTAAAAGTATAATACAGTTAATTAATTAACTTCCAATGTTGCAAAAAAGAATGGACTGATAGTAAATAAGTAGATATGCACCGATATCATATTAGTAACCGATACCAGTGCCAATTACAGTTACTTTAAAATTCTGATAACCGATACCAATACCAAGTCCAATACTAGATACTTTTTAAAAGTATAATACAGTTAATTAATTAACTTACAATGTCGCAAAAAGAACGTACTGATAGTAAATTAAGTAGATATTCATCTATTCCATATTAGTAACCGATACCATTACCAATTACAGTTACTTTAAAATTCTGGCAACCGATACCAATACCAAGTTGATAACAGATACTTTTTAAAAGTATAATACAGTTAATTAATTAACTTCCAATGATGCAAAAAAGAATGGACTGATAGTAAATTAAACAACTTCCAATGTTGCAAAAAAGAACAGACTAATCGTAAATTAAGTAGAGATGCACCAATACCATATTAGTAACCGATACCAGTACCAAGTAGCTACAGTCACTTTAGAATTCTGGTAACAGACACCAATACCAAGTCTGATACCAGTTACTCTTTAAAAGTATAATACAGTTAATTAATTAACTTCCAATGTTGCAAAAAAGAATGGACTGATAGTAAATAAGTAGATATGCACCGATATCATATTAGTAACCGATACCATTACCAATTACAGTTACTTTAAAATTCTGGCAACCGATACCAATACCAAGTTGATACCAGATACTTTTTAAAAGTATAATACAGTTAATTAATTAACTTCCAATGATGCAAAAAAGAATGGACTGATAGTAAATTAAATAACTTACAATGTTGCAAAAAGAACAGACTGATAGTAAATTAAGTAACTTCCAATGTTGCAAAAAGAATGGACTGATAGTAAATTAAATAACTTACAATGTTGCAAAAAGAACAGACTGAGAGTAAATTAAGTAACTTCCAATGTTGCAAAAAGAATGGATTGATATTATCTAAATTGAGTAATTTACAAAGTCAAATTACAATGTTGCAAAAAAAGAACAAACTTGGTTACTTGTTAAAAGATAATTGACTGCAATAAAAGAATGGACTGAAAGTAAATATATAAAGGAAAACACCAAATTAATCTGTAAATATATGAATGATCAAAATAGAATATTTCTGAAGTTTAGTTCAATCTTCCCAAATATCAGTTGAAATGATCATCAAATCATTCAAATGCACACTGGCTTCAGTATTCAAAAATCCAGTCTGTATTTGGTGCACAGAACTCCTCTGACTTTTTCAAAAATCTGAGAAATAGCTGCCAACATTTTTCATCAATTGGTGACTGGTCTAGTCCTCCAACATTTTTCCAGTTTCCCCTTCAAAAATTAATGATAATATACTTTAATATAGGAATTAATAGTTAAATATCCTTCGATATTGCAGGAATTTTTTTATTAGAGAAATTGAATATCTGTCGTCATATCATTGGAATTTATCATCAAATACAATTTGGTGTATTTGGTGCACAAAATCCCACTGACTTTTTTTAAAAAGGTTAAAAAATTCACTAAGAATTTGCAATAATTTTAATTTGGCTGATCTAACCTAAATCCAGTCTATATTTTATGGTAAATTTCATCGATATGTCAGTAGAATTCCAGACTGGCGACTGCAGGAACTGGTAAACTGTTCTCCAAGAAATCCTCTATATTATAATATTTAGACTTTTTCTCAGTAGAAATGTAAAATACATGTAAATATAGGAGGAAATTAGGAATTGTTCGCATAGAAAATGTTAAAAACATCCCATATTCTGCAGACTGGGGTCATCGTCACTAGAATTTAGCCCCTTTGAAAATAGTATTCTGGCAAAGTCGCCCGGCCAAGTAAAATAGCATCACTCATAAACTCGCCATTTGTCTCTCCAGCTCTCTCCAAAATTCAACAAATTCTCTCCAAAATGAAATTTTTCATAAATTCTCTCCAAAATAAAATTGTAGTCCATGTTTCAAGGTGTGGCAGGAAAGTCACAAGTTTAGTGAGAAAATGGAACAAGGTCGCCACTTTTAGGATAATTTAAAGGAAAAAAAATTTGACTCTCTACTAAAGATTTTACACTTGGAAACATCATTGTGCAGTTTATGCTCTTAGTCTGATGCATGTGCATCTCTTGAGACTGTTTTGGGAGTGATTTAATCGTTATTTACATGTTTTTCAACTCATTTAAACCCTCAAAAGTTGCCAATATACTGGCAAGTGCCAAGTGGCGACTTTGTCCATACTTTAAAACATGTATTGTAGCATAGGAGAAAAATAGATAAAACTCGCCATTTGCAATTGAAGGGCTCAAAATAACTGTCACAAAATCGCCATTAAAATGGCGAGTTTGGACATGCTTTATTTTATTAGCTACTTGGAAAGTTGGTAGATCTCTATAATTATTATTTAACTTCTATTCTAATTGGTATCATGGACACCAATTGAAATAAAAGTTGAATAATGATTATTATATAAAGATTTTTACGTGTTTGAAAATATGGAATCGTGCGATAACACGGAACTTACCCACCCTAATAACTATTTATTCCTATGTTAGAATGTTAGGTACCATTCATTACGGTGGATAGATTGAGAAAATCTTGGTGGATCAGCTGAATTAGTCAATTAGCTACTGGAAATTTATGTTGGATTTTTTCAGTTTTTTTAAAAGTCAGTGTCTCAGTGAGACTTTGTGAACCAAATACAGATCAAGATTCGGGATCAACCAACATTTTCTTTATTAATCCACCAACAATTAATGGTATCATTATATCATAGGAATAAACTAATTTGTATTTGGTGCACAAAATCCCACTGACTTTTTCAAAAAAGCTGAAAAAATCCACCATAAATTTCCAGTAATTTGGCTGATCCACCAACATTTTCACAATTTATCCATCAAAAATTAATGGTAACATAGGAATAAATAGCTAAAAATCATAAGACTTTGTCACAATATTATTTTTAAAGGGGAAAAAATTCCACCGAAATACAGACTGGGGAATAAATAGGTATAGCTAAAAATCCACCACCTTGGGTCTGGGACCTTGGCTAGAATATTATTATCAGACACAGAGGGGAAAAATTCTGAAAAAATACATTCTGACCTAAATTCTAGGAATAATTAGTAGAGTTCATCGCCAAGTCCCGGTCTGTATTTGGTGCAAAAAATTCCACTGACTTTTTACAGAAAGCACCTATTTTTCGGTGGAATTTACCACGAAATACAGACTGGGAGTCTGGGCCAAGCCCAAATACAGACCGAGTTTTCATCTAAGTTAGCCTATCAAATTTAATTCAGAGTTCAGATTGCCAAATACAGACTGAGTAATGGAAAAATTATGAATTTATAAGAGTATGGAAGCAAGACCCAGATTGTATTTGGTGGTAAATTTCAAAGATATCTCGAGAGATAGCTTCAATTTCTCTAATAAAAAAATTCCTGCAATGATGGAGGATATTTAGCTAGGTAGATATTAGGTAATTCATATACCTAGGTATTACCATTAATTTTTGGAGGAGAAACTGGAAAAATGTTGAAGGACTAGGTACCTAGACAAATTGATGAAAAATGTTGGCAGCTACCTACCTATTTACTACCTATCAGATTTTTGAAAAAATCAGAGTAGTTCAGTGCACCAAATACAAACTGGAGCAAGACACATACACACATTTAACTAGTACACTGAATAGGTTACAGGTATGATGATGATGGTATGTATCACCGTATCATGACTGCTTATTTATCTGGTTGATCTGAAAAATTTGTGGAACACCTCTTTGAAAGGTGTTCATTCAATGAGTGCACATCAACATTATTTTCAGTGTTGTTTTCATAATATTCTCACTTTGTTCAATGACAGGGTTACCTATTGTCTTGGGAGTCCGAGGACAGACCGAGAAGAGAGGAAGAGCATTTTCACTTAAAAGTTCACTTGCAAAGTCACTACCTACAAGATTTTTTTATTTTATAATAGTTCCTAAGAGACATAATTGCTTTTTAAATATTTTTTCTAGGTTTTAACACAAGAAGTTTTGTAGCAGATGAAGTAACACAGATCGAAATGATTCACATTGATCTCAGCTGAAAACTGAACGCTATTTCGAAAAGCGGGAAAACGGTTATAAAGCGGTGTTGCCATTCCACTGTTTATAGCATAAGAAATGTCGCAATCTACAGTTGAATAATAATTTTCTAATGACAGAGAGAAAACAAAAGAATAATATCTACGTATATTAAAAATAAATATAGTTTATATTCATTTGGATTTATAATTGTTATTTATTCTGTCATGTTTCACCCTATTTTTTCCGAAAACTAACACTGACTGTAAATTGCAGGAATTCGGATAGGTTAGCAGTGTTGCAGCTTCATTGTTTTTAAACAAAGAAATGACGCAATATCCCTTTTTGAATAATTGTATAACAAAACAGGTACCTAAAGAAATAAAAAAAGATGTATACGTTAATTATCTAGTTGTTATTTATTAACTATTATTTTTAAATATTACCTATCTGATAATTTAGTTTCAGCTATTATATTTCAAGAGTCACTTTGATGATGTACTATCAGAGAAAAGAGTCACTGTGATGATGTACTATCAGAGAAAAGAGTCACTGTGATGATGTACTATCAGAGAAAAGAGTCACTGTGATGATGTACTATCAGAGAAAAGAGTCACTGTGATGATGTACTATCAGAGAAAAGAGTCACTGTGATAATGTACTATCAGAGAAAAGAGTCACTGTGATGGTGTACTATCAGAGAAAAGAGTCACTGTGATGGTGTACTATCAGAGAAAAGAGTCACTGTGATGGTGTACTATCAGAGAAAAGAGTCACTGTGATGATGTACAATCAGAGAAAAGAGTCACTGCGATGGTGTACTATCAGAGAAAAGAGTCACTGTGATGATGTACTATAAGAGAAAAGAGACCATGTGATAATGTACTATCAGACTACTAGAATCGCATCACTATAAAGTACCGTATGTTAAAATGCTGTTGTAAAATTACATAATAAAATCAAGTAAATTCTCCTTGCTTACTAATGCCTGTCAGATCTTCTACTAACGTTATTAAATGATATATTATATCCCAACAAACATATGAATGTCGATTCGATGCCGTTTGCTGTCGAATTCGTAGCGCTAACGGTGGGTATCGACTTAGCAACCATTTCGACTCATAGTAGATATCAGAATGTCTGTTTCTAAATGATATCTGAATTTACACTCCGAGTAGAAACACGAAAACCTATTCATGGTTTTAACAGCATCATCTTGATGTCAGCATGTCTGTTTCCAAACGATATATGAATTTATACTTCGACCAGAAGTGCGAGAACCGATACGTAGTTTTAAAAAATCGTTTCAAATTTGGAAATTCATTTTCTTATCTTCCTGTTTTATAATACGTATAGAAATGTAAGAATAATTTCTATTCAATTGGATTGTAGCTTTCTATATAACATATGTAGTGCTCCCTTTAAACTATTCCCAATAATTAATACACTTATAGGGGACTACGGCAGTTGTAAGTTTACGATTGAGCATTGGCACGCTGGTGCGATTGTGAACTGGATCAACGAAAAGTAAGCGATATTGGAACATCGGTTGTTGAACAATGTTCCTCCAGTACTGTGAAAACGAAATGGATAACCAATCAAGTGATTTTTCGATGGCTGCATTTAATGTGATGAATCTATCTAAACTGCTTATTGTAAATAAGCCCGGAGGGGCTCCTGAAGCTGTCATTGGTGAATAGAAGAGAAGGGGGTGGCGTCCAAACTGTTGTAGTTTGGATTATGTATTGTCTATTTTATATTTACCATGTATATAGTGTTTTTAACTCTCCATGCAGTTTAAGAGGATAGCGCTCTACAATTACGTACGAGGTCTTAGATTTTGTGTTAGGTAGGCTCGTAGATTTCATTTACTATCACCTCTCCTCTTCATTTCCCTCTTCCTTCCTTGAGGGCAGCCACATTACTAGGTAAGTGACAGCAATCACGGAGTAGCTTTTCAGCATCCATGAGCTTCGTGACTTTGTCCATCTAGCCACTTTCTTTTCTGACTGCTTCTTCCAGTCCCTTGTATTTCATTTCCTTTTGACGTCAGCGACATGGCCTCTGGTTAAACCTCTACTTAACGTCAATAATTAAAAGTTGGTGGGCTATTTAACATGTTCCATTTTAGAGTAAATTCTCTGTTATCGGACGGTTCCACATTTTCGAATATGTAAGAAATAAATATAATAATTATCATTATTAAATTCTTACCTAAATTGGTATCCATGATACCAGTACGTAAAATACAAGTTTAGAAATAGAAATTAATACATAAATAATTTTTCTACGTAAAATGCGGAACCCCATATCCGATAACTTGAGCTTTCACCTAGTGCCAAAAGCTGCAAATGAGACTATTAAAATTCAGTGATTCACATTATAGATCATCAAACTTAAAGTGATAATCGGACTCAATAAATCTATATATAATAACTACCTATTATTTAACTTTTATTTCAAATGGTATCATACCTTGAGCTATTATGTTACTAATTAAATAGTGGTTTAATAATAATGATTATATTTTCCTTTATCACGTGTTCAAAAAAATATAGACCCTATTAATAACTTGGAACATATACCCTATTGCTAAAAATATTTCACAGAGCACAAAATTCCTGATTGTTCAATGAAACACAATTATATAAGTCAAAATATCAGACTAATTACTCAACTAGTATGACCTATATTTACTGAGTGAGAGTTAATCTATGGTCAAATTTTAATTAATGCATTCATTACTTTGAACTTTCATCACAGAGCTTTCATCTTTATTCTAAGTCGTGGCCTCTAAACATTTTCTTTAATTTGAACTCATAGAGAACCAAATTTTCAAGGAGTTACAATTTTATAAAAATATGACCAACTCATTACTATTTGTAATAAGAATAAGTTGTGATTTTGGTTATAAAAGCGGTGCTTGTATATATTGTTCTATTCACTTTAAAATATCTTCAAGTATCTCCGGGTAGTTTAATATCAAAAATTTTTTAGTCAAATGCATTCACAGTGGCAAAGTGACAGAGCTACAGGCACGACGATGGTTGGACCCACGAACGATACCCGGACACGTCACTTCATTTCTTCCCATTTAATTTATATATAACATTATGTAAAATTAATCAAATTGATATGCATCTAAACGTACAGTACGTTATATCATTGAAATAAAGGTTTTCAATTTTAATTTATTTATTTATTGGATGCAAGTGGATATCGTTTCGAAGCATATTAGATATATAATTAGGCGTCTGTTCGATGGAGAATCCCTATGTATGTTGGATGTCGTAATTTATCTTTCTATTCAACGCTGTATAACGGTATCGCTTCGATGCCAAATATACTTGATGTGATGCGGTTTAGCGGTGCAAACGGATATCGGTTTGATGTCTACTTGATGTCACCATGTCTAATTTGTTACTGGTATTCGATGTCGGAAGAGAGGTTTCACAGAGTCGTATAGACATCGAATAGATACATTCATGTTTGCTGGGATGTTACTAGTGTATTTTCCCGTTAAAAATAACGTGTTTCAAAGTTTCAATTTTGGCTCTTAACCCGTTAAAAGTGTACTCTCTCATTGAAATAAAAACATAAGAATTAAATAATTAAATTTAATCCCGTGCGTATCATGATTACATTATTATTAATAATTTTCAAAATATTTATATTTTTCTATAAACTCCAAAATGAAGAAAAAATTTCTCTGCATTATTATTATTTTAGCAGTTGCCATAAAGAAATTTAAATGTTAGTTAATGTTTTTAGATAGGAGAAATTACGGACAAAAAAATATATAAATAACTATATAAGCAAATAAGTAAATAAGTAAATAAATGTTTCTGGGGTTTTATTATAAAGGTGGGATTTACATTACTAGTGTACCGGTGCCCGTCATAAATGACGGCATTTATTAAGTACTCAAAATCTCACACTACAGTTTCTCACAAATAGATAATATTGTTCAATGGCAATTATATTTATAGTTGAAGCGTATATACACTTTACTTATCTTCTTTATTTAAAAAAAAAACATTTATGTACAAAATCTCGTAGCCACTTTACGAATTTCATCTAAATGAACATTGATTATTATTTCTAAAGAAGTTACAAACAAAAAAAAATTATATATAAATCTTCACATATTGCTCTTTATTAAATAAGGGGATAAAACAGGCAATGTTCATCCGCTGTGTCATAGAATTGGTGAATGAACAATATAATTCACATTAGTTATAGAGATTCGTCCGATATTGTACCAACATTGATGGATGACCTACTAAATTCAAAATATTAATCTATGTTCGTACGATGTTGTACCAACATTGGTGAATGACCTACCTAATTCACTGTTATTCGATGCTTTCCGATGTTGTTCCAACGTTGTTGAATGACCTATTAATTTCAAATTGTTATTCGATGTTTGTCTGATGTTGTACGAACGTTGTTGAATGACCTACTAATTTCAGATTGTTATTTGATGTCCATCCGATGTTGTACGAACATTGTTGAATGACCTACTAATTTCAGATTGTTATTTGATGTCCATCCGATGTTGTACGAACATTGCTGAATGATCTACTAATTTCAGATAGTTATTCGATGTCCATCCGATGTTGTACGAACATTGTTGAATGACCTACTAATTTCAGATTGTTATTTGATGTCCAGCCGATGTTGTACGAACATTGCTGAATGATCTACTAATTTCAGATAGTTATTCGATGTCCATCCGATGTTGTACGAACATTGTTGAATGACCTACTTAATTCACATTATTATTCGATGTTGGTCCGATATTGTACGAACATTGTGTAATGACCTACTAATTTCACATTATTATTCGATGTTGGTCCGATGTTGTACGAACATTAATGAATGACCTACTAATTTCAGAATGTTATTCGATGTCCATCCGATGTTGTACAAACATTGTTGAATGACCTACTAATTTCAGATTGTTATTTGATGTCCATCCGATGTTGTACGAACATTGCTGAATGATCTACTAATTTCAGATAGTTATTCGATGTCCATCCGATGTTGTACGAACATTGTTGAATGACCTACTTAATTCACATTATTATTCGATGTTGGTCCGATATTGTACGAACATTGTGTAATGACCTACTAATTTCACATTATTATTCGATGATGGTCCGATGTTGTACGAACATTAATGAATGACCTACTAATTTCAGAATGTTATTCGATGTCCATCCGATGTTGTACGAACATTGTGTAATGACCTACTAATTTCTGATAGTTATTTGATGTCCATCCGATGTTGTACGAACATTGTGTAATGACCTACTAATTTCAGATAGTTATTTGATGTCCATCCGATGTTGTACGAACATTGCTGAATGATCTACTAATTTCAGATTGTTATTTGATGTCCATCCGATGTTGTACGAACATTGCTGAATGATCTACTAATTTCAGATAGTTATTCGATGTCCATCCGATGTTGTACGAACATTGTTGAATGACCTACTAATTTCAGATTGTTATTTGATGTCCATCCGATGTTGTACGAACATTGCTGAATGATCTACTAATTTCAGATAGTTATTCGATGTCCATCCGATGTTGTACGAACATTGTTGAATGACCTACTTAATTCACATTATTATTCGATGTTGGTCCGATATTGTACGAACATTGTGTAATGACCTACTAATTTCAGATAGTTATTCGATGTCCATCCGATGTTGTACGAACATTGTTGAATGACCTACTAATTTCAGATTGTTATTTGATGTCCATCCGATGTTGTACGAACATTGCTGAATGATCTACTAATTTCAGATAGTTATTCGATGTCCATCCGATGTTGTACGAACATTGTTGAATGACCTACTTAATTCACATTATTATTCGATGTTGGTCCGATATTGTACGAACATTGTGTAATGACCTACTAATTTCACATTATTATTCGATGTTGGTCCGATGTTGTACGAACATTAATGAATGACCTACTAATTTCAGAATGTTATTCGATGTCCATCCGATGTTGTACGAACATTGTGTAATGACCTACTAATTTCAGATAGTTATTTGATGTCCATCCGATGTTGTACGAACATTGTGTAATGACCTACTAATTTCAGATAGTTATTTGATGTCCATCCGATGTTGTACAAACATTGCTGAATGATCTACTAATTTCAGATTGTTATTCGATGTCCATCCGATGTTGTACGAACATTGTTGAAAGACCTACATAATTTCAGTTAGTTATTCGATGTCCATCCGATGTTGTACGAACATTGTTGAATGACCTACTAATTTCAGAATGTTATTCGATGTCCATCCGATGTTTTACGAACATTGTTGAAAGACCTACTAATTTCAGATAGTTATTCGATGTCCATCCGATGTTGTACGAACATTGTTGAATGACCTACTAATTTCAGATTGTTATTTGATGTCCATCCGATGTTGTACGAACATTGCTGAATGATCTACTTAATTCACATTGTTGTTCGATGTTCGTCCGATGTTGTGCCAACGTTAATATGTGATTGACTAAATTCACAACGTTGTATCGATGTTCGCACAACATTGTGAAACAACAAGACGACCTTGATACAATGTTACAATGCTAATACAATGTCGTACCGACGTTGTTTTGCTGCCTGGGTAGATCCTTTGTAGTAGATAGATCTTTTACTGTAGATAGATTCTTAGCTGTAGATAGATCTAAGATCCTTTGCTGTAAATAAATAAATAAATCCTTTGCCGTAGATAGATCCCTTGCCGTAGATAGATCCTTTGCTGTAGATAGATCCTTTGCTGTAGATGGATTCTTCGCTGTAGATAGATCCTTTTCTGTAGATAGATCCTTTTCTGTAGATAGATCTTTTATTGTAGATAAAACCGATGCTGTAGATAGATCCCATACTGAAAATAGATCCTTTGCTGTAGATAGATCCATTGCTGTTGACAGATCTTTCGCTGTAGAAAGATCCTTTGGTGTAGATAGATTCTTTGCTGTAAATAGATCCCTTACTGTAGATAGATCACTTTGCTGTAGATAGATCATTTGCTGTAGATAGATCCCTTACTGTAGATGGATCACTTTGCTGTAGATAGATCCTTTGCTGAGGATAGATTCTTTGCTGTAGATAGATCCTTTGCTGCAGATAGATCCCTTATTGTTGATAGATCCTTTGCTGTAGATAGATTCTTTGCTGTAGATAGATTTTTGTTGTAAATAGATCTTTTGCTATAGATTGATCTTTTGCTGTTGACAGATCTTGCGCTGTAGAAAGATCTTTTGGTGTAGACAGATTCTTTTCTGTAGATAGATCCCTTACTGAAAATAGATCACTTTGCTGTAGATAGATCCTTTGCTGTAGACAGATCCTATGCTGTATAAAGTTCTGCTGTTGTAAATAGATCCTTTTTTGTAGATAGATCATTAGCTTTATATAGATCCTTTGCAGTAGATAGATCCTTTGCTTAAGATAAATCCTTAAATGTAGATTGATCATTTGCTGTAGATAGATCCTTTGTTGTAGATAGATTCTTCGCTCTAGTTAGAACCTTTTCTGTAGATAGATCCTTTTCTGTAGATAAATCCTTTACTGTAGATAAAACCTTTGCTGTTGATAGATCCCTTACTGTAAATAGATTCTTTGCTGTAGATAGCTCCTTTGCTGTAAATAGATCCTTTGCTGTAGATAGATCCTTTCCTGTAGATAAATCCTTTGCTGTAGATAGATTTTTTGCTGTAGATAGAAATTTTGTTGTAAATATATCTTTTGCTAAAGATTGATCCTCTGCTGTTGATAGATCCTGCGCTGTAAAAAATCCTTTGGTGTAGACAGATTCTTTGCTGTAGATAGATCTCTTACTGAAGATAGATCACTTTGCAGTAGATAAATCCTTTGCTGTAGAAAGATCCATTAGGGTATGAAGTTCTGCTGTTGTAAATAGATCCTTTGCTGTAGATAGATCCTTTGCTTAAGATAGATCCTTAACTGTAGCTTGATCCTTTGCTGTAGAGAGATCATATGCAGTAGATAAATCCTTGACCGTAGATAGAGTCTTTGCTGTAGATTGATCCTTTTCTGTAGATAGATCCGTTGCTGTAGATAAATCCTTTGCTGTAGATAGATTCTTTGCTGAAGATAGATTCTTTGCTGTAGATAGATTATTTGCAGTAGATGTATCCTATGCAGAAGATAGATCCATTACTGTACATAGATCCTATGCTGTATAAAGATCCTAAGCTGAAGATAGATCCTTTGCTGTAGATAGATCCTTTGCTGCAGATAGATCCTTCATTGTTGATAGATCTTTTGCTGTAGATAGCTCCTTTACTGTAAATCGATCCTTTGCTGTAGATAGATCCCTTGCTGTGGATTGATCATATGATGTAGATAGATCCTTTACTGTAGATAGGACCTTTGCTGTAGATAGATCCTTAGCTGTAGATAGATCCTTTTCAGTAGAAAGATCCTTTGCTGTAGATAGATCCTTTGGTGTGGATGGATCCTTATCTGTAGATAGATCCTTTGCTGTAGATAAATCGTTTGCTGTAGATAGATACTTTGCTGTAGATAGATCCTTTACTGTAGATAGATCCTTTGCTGTAGATAGATCCTTTGCTGTAGATAGATCCTTTGCTGTAGATAGATCCTATGCTGTAAATAGATTCTTTACTCTGTAGATAGATTCTTTGCTGTACATAGATTCTTTGTTGTAGATAGAACATTTGCTGTAGATAGATTCTTTGTAGTAGATAGATCATTTGCCGTAGATAGATCCTTTGTTGTAGATAGATCTTTCGCTGTAGATAGATCCTTTTCTGTAGATAGATCCTTTTCTGTAGATAGATCCTTTACTGTAAATAAATAAATAAATCCTGTGCCGTAGAAAGATCCCTTGCCGTAGATAGATCATTTGCTGTAGATAGATCCTTTGTTGTAGATAGATCCTTCGCTGTAGATAGATCCTTTTCTGTACATAGATCCTTTTCTGTAGATAGATCCTTTACTGTAGATAAAACCTTTGCTGTTGATAGATCCCATACTGTAAATAGATTCTTTGCTGTAGATAGATCCATTAGGGTATAAAGTTCTGCTGTTGTAAATAGATCTTTTGTTGTAGATAGATCATTGGCTTTAGATAGATATTTTGCTGTAGATAGATCCTTTGCTTAAGATAGATCCTTAACTGTAGATTGATCCTTTGCTGTAGAGATCGTATGCAGTAGATAAATCCTTGACTGTAGATAGATCCTTTGTTGTAGATAGATCCTTTTCTGTAGATAGATTCTTTGCAGTAGATAGGTCCTTTGCTGTAGATAGATTCTTTGCTGAAGATAGATTCTTTCCTGTAGAAAGATTCTTTGCAGTAGATGTATCCTATGCAGAAGATAGATCCATTACTGTACATAGATCCTATGCTGTATAAAGATTCTTTGCTGAAGATAGATCCTTTGCTGCAGATAGATCCCTTATTGCTGATAGATCTTTTGCTGTATAAAGATCCTTTGCTGAAGATAGATCCTTTGCTGTAGATAGATCCTTTGATGCAGATAGATCCCCCATTGTTGAAAGATCTTTTGCTGTAAATAGCTCCTTTGCCTTAGATAAATCCTTTGCTGCAGATTGATCCCTCATTGTTGATAGATCATTTTATGAAGATAGCTCCTTTACTGTAAATAGATCCTTTACTGTAGATAGATCCTTTCATGTAGATAGATCCTTTGCTGTAGATAGATCCTTTGCTATAGATAGAACTTTTGCTGTAGACAGATCCTTTGCAGTAGATAGATCCTTTACTGTAGATAGATCCTTTGCTGTAGATATATTCTTAGCTGTACATAGATTCTTTGTTGTAGATAGATCCTTTGCTGTAGATAGATCCTTTGTAGTAGATAGATCTTTTACTGTAGATAGATCCTTAGCTGTAGATAGATCTAAGATCCTTTGCTGTAAATAAATAAATAAATCCTTTGCCGTAGATAGATCCCTTGCCGTAGATAGATCCTTTGCTGTAGATAGATCCTTTGCTGTAGATGGATTCTTCGCTGTAGATAGATCCTTTTCTGTAGATAGATCCTTTTCTGTAGATAGATCTTTTATTGTAGATAAAACCGTTGCTGTAGATAGATCCCATACTGAAAATAGATCCTTTGCTGTAGATAGATCCTTTGCTGTAGACAGATCTTTCGCTGTAGAAAGATCCTTTGGTGTAGATAGATTCTTTGCTGTAGATAGATCCCTTACTGTAGATAGATCACTTTGCTGTAGATAGATCATTTGCTGTAGTTAGATCCCTTACTGTAGATGGATCACTTTGCTGTAGATAGATCCTTTGCTGAGGATAGATTCTTTGCTGTAGATAGATCCTTTGCTGCAGATAGATCCCTTATTGTTGATAGATCCTTTGCTGTAGATAGATTCTTTGCTGTAGATAGAACTTTTGTTGTAAATAGATCTTTTGCTATAGATTGATCCTTTGCTGTTGACAGATCTTGCGCTGTAGAAAGATCTTTTGGTGTAGACAGATTCTTTTCTGTAGATAGATCCCTTACTGAAAATAGATCACTTTGCTGTAGATAGATCCTTTGCTGTAGACAGATCCTATGCTGTATAAAGTTCTGCTGTTGTAAATAGATCCTTTTTTGTAGATAGATCATTAGCTTTATATAGATCCTTTGCAGTAGATAGATCCTTTGCTTAAGATAGATCCTTAAATGTAGATTGATAATTCGCTGTAGATAGATCCTTTGTTGTAGATAGATTCTTCGCTCTAGATAGAACCTTTTCTGTAGATAGATCCTTTTCTGTAGATAAATCCTTTACTGTAGATAAAACCTTTGCTGTTGATAGATCCCTTACTGTAAATAGATTCTTTGCTGTAGATAGCACCTTTGCTGTAAATAGATCCTTTGCTGTAGATAGATCCTTTCCTGTAGATAAATCCTTTGCTGTAGATAGATTTTTTGCTGTAGAGAGATCCTTTGCAGTAGATAAATCCTTGACTGTAAACAGATCCTTTGCTGTAGATAGATCCTTTGCTGTAGATAGATCCTTTACTGTAAATCGATCCTTTGCTGTAGATAGATCCCTTGCTGTGGATTGATCATATGATGTAGATAGATCCTTTACTGTAGATAGGACCTTTGCTGTAGATAGATCCTTAGCTGTAGATAGATCCTTTTCAGTAGATAGATCCTTTGCTGTAGATAGATCCTTTGCTGTGGATGGATCCTTATCTGTAGATAGATCCTTTGCTGTAGATAAATCGTTTGCTGTAGTTAAATACTTTGCTGTAGATAGATCCTTTACTGTAGATAGATCCTTTGCTGTAGATAGATCCTTTGCTGTAGATAGATCCTTTGCTGTAGATAGATCCTATGCTGTAGATAGATTCTTTACTGTAGATAGATTCTTTGCTGTACATAGATTCTTTGTTGTAGATAGAACATTTGCTGTAGATAGATCCTTTGTAGTAGATAGATCATTTGCTGTAGATAGATCCTTTGTTGTAGATAGATCTTTCGCTGTAGATAGATCCTTTTCTGTAGATAGATCCTTTTCTGTAGATAGATCCTTTACTGTAAATTTATAAATAATTCCTGTGCCGTAGAAAGATCCCTTGCCGTAGATAGATCATTTGCTGTAGATAGATCCTTTGTTGTAGATAGATCCTTCGCTGTAGATAGATCCTTTTCTGTACATAGATCCTTTTCTGTAGATAGATCCTTTACTGTAGATAAAACCTTTGCTGTTGATAAATCCAATACTGTAAATAGATTCTTTGCTGTAGATAGATCCTTTGCTGTAGAAAGATTCTCTGCTGTAGAAAGATCTTCAGCTGTAAATAGATTCTTTGCTGTAGATAGATCCTTTGCTGTTGACAGATCTTTTGCTGTAGAAAGATCCTTTGGTGTAGATAAATTCTTTGCTGTATATAGATCCCTTACTGTAGATAGAACACTTTGCTGTAGATAGATCATTTGCTGTAGATAGATCCCTTATTGTTGATAGATTCTTTGCTGTAGATTGCTCCTTTACTGTAAATAGATCCTTTGCTGTAGATAGATCCTTTCCTGTAGATAAATCCTTTGCTGTGAATAGATTTTTTGCTGTAGATAGAACTTTTGTTGTAAATATATCTTTCGCTAAAGATTGATCCTCTGCTGTTGATAGATCCTTCGCTGTAAAAAATCCTTTGGTGTAGACAGATTCTTTGCTGTAGATAGATCTCTTACTGAAGATAGATCACTTTGCTGTAGATAGATCCATTAGGGTATAAAGTTCTGCTGTTGTAAATAGATCCTTTGTTGTAGATAGATCATTGGCTTTAGATAGATATTTTGCTGTAGATAGATCCTTTGCTTAGGATAGATCCTTAACTGAAGATTGATCCTTTGCTGTAGAGAGATCGTATGCAGTAGATAAATCCTTGACTGTAGATAGATTCTTTGTTGTAGATAGATCCTTTTCTGTAGATAGATTCTTTGCAGTAGATAGATCCTTTGCTGTAGATAGATTCTTTGCTGAAGATAGATTCTTTCCTGTAGATAGATTCTTTGCAGTAGATGTATCCTATGCAGAAGATAGATCCATTACTGTACATAGATCCTATGCTGTATAAAGATCCTTTGCTGAAGATAGATCCTTTGTTGTAGATAGATCCTTTGCTGCAGATAGATCCCTTATTGTTGATAGATCTTTTGCTGTATAAAGATCCTTTGCTGAATATAGATCCTTTGCTGTAGATAGATCCTTTGCTGCAGATAGATCCCTCATTGTTGATAGATCTTTTGCTGTAAATAGCTCCTTTGCCTTAGATAGATCCTTTGCTGCAGATTGATCCCTCATTGTTTATAGATCATTTTCTGAAGATAACTCCTTTACTGTAAATAGATTCTTTGCTGTAGATAGATCCTTTCATGTAGATAGATCCTTTGCTGTAGATAGATCCTTTGCTATAGATAGAACTTTTGCTGTAGACAGATCCTTTGCAGTAGATAGATCCTTTACTGTAGATAGATCCTTTGCTGTAGATATATTCTTAGCTGTACATAGATTCTTTGTTGTAGATAGATCCTTTGCTGTGGATAGATCCTTTGTAGTAGATAGATCTTTTAGTGTAGATAGATCCTTAGCTGTAGATAGATCTAAGATCCTTTGCTGTAAATAAATAAATAAATCCTTTGCCGTAGATAGATCCCCTGCCGTAGATAGATCCTTTGCTGTAGATAGATCCTTTGCTGTTGATGGATTCTTCGCTGTAGATAGATCCTTTTCTGTAGATAGATCCTTTTCTGTAGATAGATCTTTTATTGTAGATAAAACCGTTGCTGTAGATAGATCCCATACTGAAAATAGATCCTTTGCTGTAGATAGATCCTTTGCTGTAGAAAAATTCTCTGCTGTAGAAAGATCTCATGCTGTAAAAAGATCCATTGCTGTAGATAGATCCTTTGCTGTTGACAGATCTTTCGCTGTAGAAAGATCCTTTGGTGTAGATAGATTCTTCGCTGTAGATAGATCCCTTACTGTAGATAGATCACTTTGCTGTAGATAGATCATTTGCTGTAGATAGATCCCTTACTGTAGATGGATCACTTTACTGTAGATAGATACTTTGCTGAGGATAGATTCTTTGCTGTAGATAGATCCTTTGCTGCAGATAGATCCCTTATTGTTGATAGATCCTTTGCTGTAGATAGATTCTTCGCTGTAGATAGAACTTTTGTTGTAAATAGATCTTTTGCTATAGATTGATCCTTTGCTGTTGACAGATCTTGCGCTGTAGAAAGATCTTTTGGTGTAGACAGATTCTTTTCTGTAGATAGATCCCTTACTGAAAATAGATCACTTTGCTGTACATAGATCCTTTGCTGTAGACAGATCCTATGATGTATAAAGTTCTCCAGTTGTAAATAGATCCTTTTCTGTAGATAGATCCTTTACTGTAAATAAATAAATAAATCCTGTGCCGTAGAAAGATCCCTTGCCGTAGATAGATCATTTGCTGTTGATAGATCCTTTGTTGTAGATAGATTCTTTGCTGTAGACAGATCCTTTGCAGTAGATAGATCCTTGACTGTAGATAGATCCTTTGCTGTAGATAGATCCTTTGCTGTAGATAGATCCTTCGCTGTAGATAGATCCTTTGCTGTATAAAGTTCTGCTGTTTTAAATAGATTTTTTGTTGTAGATAGATCATTGGCTTTAGATAGATCCTTTTCTGTAGATAGATCCTTTACTGTAGATGAAACCTTTGCTGTTGATAGATCCCATACTGTAAATAGATTCTTTGCTATAGATAGATCCTTTGCTGTAGAAAGATTCTCTGCTGTAGATAGATCCTTTGCTGTAGATAAATCCTTTGCTGTAGATAGATTCTTTGCTGAAGATAGTTTCTTTGCTGTAGATAGATTCTTTGCAGCAGATGTATCCTATGCAGCAGATAGATCCATTACTGTACATAGATCCTATGCTGTATAAAGATCCTAAGCTGAAGATAGATCCTTTGCTGTAGATAGATC
>CANNZV010005590.1:0-25326 GCA_947561585.1 Caprella mutica
ATAGGATAATACTCTATTATAGGATAATACTCTATTATAGGATAATACTCTATTATAGGATAATACTCTATTATAGGATAATACTCTATTATAGGATAATACTCTAGGATAATACTCTATTATAGGATACTCTATTATAGGATAATACTCTATTATAGGATAATACTCTATTATAGGATAATACTCTATTATAGGATAATACTCTATTATAGGATAATACTCTATTATAGGATAATACTCTATTATAGGATAATACTCTATTATAGGATAATACTCTATTATAGGATAATACTCTATTATAGGATAATACTCTATTATAGGATAATACTCTATTATAGGATAATACTCTATTATAGGATAATACTCTATTATAGGATAATACTCTATTATAGGATAATACTCTATTATAGGATAATACTCTATTATAGGATAATACTCTATTATAGGATAATACTCTATTATAGGATAATACTCTATTATAGGATAATACTCTATTATAGGATAATACTCTATTATAGGATAATACTCTATTATAGGATAATACTCTATTATAGGATAATACTCTATTATAGGATAATACTCTATTATAGGATAATACTCTATTATAGGATAATACTCTATTATAGGATAATACTCTATTATAGGATAATACTCTATTATAGGATAATACTCTATTATAGGATAATACTCTATTATAGGATAATACTCTATTATAGGATAATACTCTATTATAGGATAATACTCTATTATAGGATAATACTCTATTATAGGATAATACTCTATTATAGGATAATACTCTATTATAGGATAATACTCTATTATAGGATAATACTCTATTATAGGATAATACTCTATTATAGGATAATACTCTATTATAGGATAATACTCTATTATAGGATAATACTCTATTATAGGATAATACTCTATTATAGGATAATACTCTATTATAGGATAATACTCTATTATAGGATAATACTCTATTATAGGATAATACTCTATTATAGGATAATACTCTATTATAGGATAATACTCTATTATAGGATAATACTCTATTATAGGATAATACTCTATTATAGGATAATACTCTATTATAGGATAATACTCTATTATAGGATAATACTCTATTATAGGATAATACTCTATTATAGGATAATACTCTATTAGATACTTATAGGATAATACTCTATTATAGGATAATACTCTATTATAGGATAATACTCTATTATAGGATAATACTCTATTATAGGATAATACTCTATTATAGGATAATACTCTATTATAGGATAATACTCTATTATAGGATAATACTCTATTATAGGATAATACTCTATTATAGGATAATACTCTATTATAGGATAATACTCTATTATAGGATAATACTCTATTATAGGATAATACTCTATTATAGGATAATACTCTATTATAGGATAATACTCTATTATAGGATAATACTCTATTATAGGATAATACTCTATTATAGGATAATACTCTATTATAGGATAATACTCTATTATAGGATAATACTCTATTATAGGATAATACTCTATTATAGGATAATACTCTATTATAGGATAATACTCTATTATAGGATAATACTCTATTATAGGATAATACTCTATTATAGGATAATACTCTATTATAGGATAATACTCTATTATAGGATAATACTCTATTATAGGATAATACTCTATTATAAGATAATACTCTATTATAAGATAATACTCTATTATAAGATAATACTCTATTATAAGATAATACTCTATTATAGGATAATACCCAATTATAGGGTAATAGCCCATTATAGATGATACCCAATAATTATTATAGGATGATTCTCAAATATAGGATACCACCTATAATTGTGTATTATCCTATAATGGAGTATTATATATGAAAATCTAAATCAGGAAGGCAAAGATTTACTATACAGATTAGGTTATCAATAAATCGGATATATTGAGTATAAACTGTGTTTTCTTTATTGTTTGAGGTTTAAATGATGTGTATTTTTGTTAATGATTCAAATTTAGGCATAAATGACTACCACAATGATATATATTAATTTTTGTACAATAATGAGTTGCTATATTTATTTCCCACAACATTAACCTAATATTTGTTTAATTACCTCAATTTTGTATAAAATATTAGTGCACATCCATATAAGAATTATATCATAGTTATCCCTCAATGACAAAATTCTCTATGATTTTAATCACAGAAAACTATCACTGCACACGAATTATGAAGGGGCTCTGAGTTATGAAGTAACCATTACTTCATAATTCAGGAGTTTCACTGTAATATGTTTATTTCAATTGAATACTAACTAGTGTAGCAGTCATTACTGATGTTAGAAAACACTGTCAGGTACCTTACTCAGTGGTGAACCCCTCTGTCAGATTATCTCTTTGAGGATAGTTATTAATTTTGTCTAGTAGTAAAATGCATTTTGATGATGAAAACCCTTAATTAATACTATACAATATTATAGCTACTATACATTTTTTTCAATAAGAAATTATGTAGGAAGATTAGTTCGTATCTTTTCAGATTATTTGAACATTTTTTGACAATAGCTTCAGACTCGAGTCTATAGAATTAAGTGTAGACTGTAGAATGTAGATACTTTCTAAATTTCTAATACACAAATGCCAGTAAAGTTTTTCAATTACTTATAGCTACCTGAGTTGAGTGAAGCAGAGTAACTAAGTCATAGCTCCAAGATGCCAATCTCTTTGGCCTCACTAACATTTGAAAGAGTCTCAATACAATCACTTTTCGTTAGCGTTTCCCCTTTATCTAAATAGTGTCTCTTATCGTTCCTAGTGAGAAGCACTACTAATATTCATCTTGTTAATAAGTTATCGTACCTGCAGTCTATCGTGATGCTGCACAGACTGGTCCAAGTGTATGGTGGTGTCATTCTTGTCGTTGGTGGTGAAAGAGCGCGCCATGAGAGCATTGCGCTCCTCCTCCTGCTGCCTCCTTAGCACTCTCCTCTGCTGAATCATACGCACAGAATTCTGAAGAAAAATGTAGAAAGAGCTTCAGAGTTAGATAAAATTATCCTCAAGTGCCAGTATCTTGAATTGTAACCAATAGTCAATTTTTGAAAATAAATTAATATTCTGAAATCTGTGTAGACAGTATAAACACATGTGACATAGCTAGCTATTCTCTTCATTTAAAACTAAAATCAAAGAAATTTGCTAATGTACTGATGAAGTTATAGTGGAAATGAATCCTTGGGAAGAAGAAGAAACCAAAGAACAATCATACCCTAGGTATTGAACTGCACCTTGTCTCAGTTAATGATAAACTTATAGGGATGGATATATTTCTTGGATTTTGGCAAGGTTTCAAACTATTTTAAAGATGTATGTAGCTATTGGTTGCATACGTGGAGTCAAAGAAAAATGGATATTTTGGCAGTTTACCAATTTCATATTTCCATAAATAAATTTTAATGATAAATAATCCCATAATAACCATCGAAACATTTTGATGAAACTCGAGATAATCATTTCCCTTTATATAATTAGCGGTTCTAGATATCTTATAATTGGTCTGGGAACACGATGCCAAATTTGAAAGATTTGAAAATAATAAGAAAACTATGATTTGATAAATTAGAATCATGCAGAAACTTTTCTTCTTTGATAGTACCATATGAAATATAAATTAAACAGTTAGCTGTGAAAAAAAATAGATTTATTAGATTACTGTGTCGTTGTAAAACATTATTACTTAATAATTTCAGTATAACTGATGGCTAGTTAGCAACTTTAAAGTTCTAAATAGAATTATTATTCATGAATTTAAAATTATGAAGGTGAAATAATGAAAAATTCAAATTTATACTTCTATTTAGTTATATTTTCTTTTATGGCCATAATTTATCATTCAATTTCAGTTTAACTAATTTTCCTTCTGATTAATAAGTTTCCTAATTCACCAAGCAATTGAAGAGATAGTTCATCATTCACAAATAATTGAATGTTACACAAGTGAAAAGGTTTTTCTAATTTAAAACCTCAGTCAAGTTAAAAATGAGGAAGATGAAGAGAGTGCTCACCATGACGTGCTGGTAGTCGTATTTAAGCTGATCAACTTTGTACTTAGCATTGCTTCTCCTTTGTGGTGGTTCTTTATTTACTAAAACATCCAAGCGTGAACAGTAGCTGGAAAATAAACAAGTCAGAATATAAATG
This sequence comes from Caprella mutica, assembly GCA_947561585.1. NCBI lineage: Eukaryota > Metazoa > Arthropoda > Malacostraca > Amphipoda > Caprellidae > Caprella > Caprella mutica. The sequence continues at coordinate 4,215 of CANNZV010005590.1, forward strand.
AAATCATTAATATAACTATCCAAACAGCATAAAATATTGTTCCACAGAGGCACTAGCATTAAATGTAAGCAGCAAACATACCTCTGCACATTTTCTAGTTTTGACTCTATGAGAGTCTCAACATTTTGTCGTCTCTGTTCATCATCACCAGCTCTGTCCAAGTCTACCAGATCCTGCCCTGTGATCTCCTGCAGCAGTCTATTGGTTTGGTGGTACAGGGCATCCATTTCAATAACAAGTAATGTAATGGTTTAAAGGCAAAAATGAAAAAGAATATTTTCTTGGAGAAATCTAATTAATCAATTAGTCTGAAATGAAAAAATAGTTTTTTATATTAGCTAACAAGGTTACAAGGGTATAAATTTAATATCAGAAATAGTAAATTCCTATTATAAAGTAGCTTAAATTTACATTCTCAAGAAAATTAAATTGAGATATAATTGTTTAAATTAGAGTGAACATTCACTCAGAATTTATCCTCATAATTGAGGCACAATTCAGAGATACGAGATAAAGGAATCAACTGAAAATTAGCTATTCTTAAAAGATTCATTTCATTAAGTGAAATAGTGCATTGATAAAAAATAAAGCTATCATTAATTGAGGAGGAAAAACTGTAAGCTACAGGAATAGAGATATATTCAAAAATTCTTTGTTACATTTTTTAAGATTTTTGGAAAAAAAAATCACTGGTCAGCTAACCTAGTTATGATTTGTATCATGTGTTGGAATCCCAGCATGTCAAGCCACTAAATCTAATGTTGCAATGTTAATTTTTCAGATTGTTTTCGATGGTAAATGGTAATTTGGTTGACTTTTCTTCCCTCACCTCTTCAAAATAAATATTCATGCAATTTTGGATTCCCAAAAATTATAAAATGGGAACTTATTTACAGGTTTTTCAACTTAATTCACTTCTCAAAAATCGCCAATAAACTGGCAAACTTGTCCATACTTTGAAACATGGAACGAACATTGAAGATGCCAGCATGCAGAGCTCAGAACATGAAACATTTTCAGTGCAAACAATCTTTGATTAATTTTATATATACATGTATTTTACATAGAACATGAGGATAAGTGACTTTTCACTGACTTTTTCAAAAAGCTCAAAAAATCCACCATAAATTTCCAGTAATTTGACTGATCCACCCAGTGTGGAGAATATGGGAGATATTCTCTCCAAACAATTTTGAATTAATTCCTATATTTACAATAATTTTGCTACAAACACTTTTGAATTAATCCAGTCTGTATTTGGTATACAAAATCCCACTGACTTTTTTCAAAAAGCTCAAAAAATCCACCATAAATTTCCAGTAATTTGGCTGATCCTCCAACATTTTCCCAATTTATCCACAGAAAATGAACGGTAACATAGGAATAAATAGCTAAAAATCCACGGACTTTGCCGGAATATTATGTTCAAAAGTGGAAAAACTCCACGGACATATCGGTGGAATTCACCACCAAATACAGACTGGGAATTAATCCCTATATTTACATTAATTTTGCTACGAACACTTGAATTAATCCCTAATCCTATATTAACATTAATTTTGCTACGAACAGAATAAGATACATCTAAAAACACTTTACCAGTTCCACCAACATTTTAGAAATTCATCCACTGAAAATAATGGTAACATAGGAATAAATAGCTAAAAATCCACCAACATTGCCAGAATATTATTTTCAAAGGGGAAAAAATTCCACCGACAAGTCGGTGGAATTTACCACGAAATACAGACTGGCAGTCTGCCAGACTGTATTTCATGGTAACTTTGGACTTTGGTAAGTTCCACCGACCAGTTTGTATTTGGTGCACTGAACTCCTCTGACTTTTTCAAAAATCTGAGAAATAGCTGCCAACATTTTTTATCAATTTGTCTAGTCCTCCAACATTTTTTCAGTTTCCCCTCCAAAAATTAATGGTAATATAGGAATTAATAGCTAAATATCCTCCGACATTGCAGGAATTTTTTTATTAGAGAAATTGAATATCTCCCCACACATCATTGGAATTTAACACCAAATACAATCTGGTCTATCGAGTCACCGACTTGTCGGTGGAATTTTTCTCCATTGAAATTAATATTCTGACAAAGTCGGTGGATTTTGAGCTATTTAATCGTATGTTAGGGTCACGCAGGTAAATTGAGGCCCTTTAATTTTTATTTGCGGCCCTATCAAGAGAGTCTCTAAAACATTCTGAACCAAAATTACATTAAAATGGCATAGTAGCTATCAAAAGAAGCGCAGGCATGCTATAATTTATTAATTTAGGTTTTTAACTTGTGTTTTGAAGCTATGATGTTTTTGTTGTAGAGGCCGCAGTTAGTTAGTGTGCCGCAATTTACCTGCTTGACCCTACCATTAATTTTCGGTGGAAAAATGGGTAAAATATTGGTGGATCAGTCAAATTACGATACATATCTAAAAGCTGAGCGGCGCACACCAGTACGGTGCACCAGATTATGGCGCACCACTGTACATTCTATTAGATAGGTAATTTGAAGACAGATTAATGATAAATGGAGTGAATTTGATAGGTAATTGTCATATCAAATTTATGTCTGACGCCAGACGGTACCTAAATCCAATGTTTATACTACACAGCAGAGCTGGGCGCGCGAACCTTTTTTTAGGTTCCGAATCCGAACCCGAATCTTCGTTGATTTTGGGTTCCGAACCTCCGTATAGCGAACCCAATTTGGAAAAGTTTGGTCCGAACATTTGTTCCGAACCAAACATTTAGTCCGAACATTTGTAAGATAACCTCTGATTTTTTAGGTATATATTTTATATCTAAGAATTAAGAAAAATAAAAGTGAACTACAGTCTACACATTTATATTCGGCCCTTTTACTAACTTATGCTTCCAAGGCTATTAGGGCAACCTATATAAAAAAAAACAGTTTTTTCAACAAGATACTAATTATTTGTCAGAAACAAGTTACAACGAGAAGGTTTCACTCTATGTTAAAAAAACACATGTCTTATATATAATATATAAACCTACGTTACCTACTGTATTTTTACATGTTGTTAGTTTTTGTACTAAACTAATGTGTACCAAATTTCAAGTAAAAATATTGAATATATAAGGAGAAATAAATACATAGGTATATAAGAGATTGGCAACTGAGTGAGCTGAACTGTTATTGGATGGAGTGTGAACCAATCACAGCTCGCGCATTTGTCTCTACTACATAAAACGTGGACACATTCTTGCGTATTGGGCAACCAATCTGTATTTCTACGTTGCCACACCCGCCCACACGTCACTAAAGTACAATTAATTCCATAATTTACGCTGATTTACGGCGATACGTAAATATTTAACTTTGAATTAAAAAATATAGTTGGTATTTATGTAGGAACAAAGTCAAGAAAGGCCAGTGAATTTAAAGGAATGACATGAAAGATATAAAGTAATTTTAAAAAGATATGCCTATAAAACATACGTCAAATTCATTAGGGTTAATATAATAAATTTATAATAATAATTATACTGTGACTTCACATCACTACATTATAGAGGATTTGCAATGGTAGAACTGCTATTTCATGAAATACAACTAATTTAGAGAATAATTTACTAAATAGGAATAAGAGATTCATAGAAAACTTACGAATATTTGTGTAGACCAACCTAAATATGTTCACTATAGAGGTAAGTTCGCTATACCGGATTTTACTATTGAGCGTGATTCACTATACAGGAGTTCACTATAAGGGAGTTCCACTTTACTTACTATACTTAATAAGTTAGTATCATTGAGTATGACTGAATGAGCATTAAGTATTTTTAAAGTTCCCCTCCAGTCTCCACTCCAATACGTAGTTTAAGTTGTTATTCTGAATTTTCTTCTGACCTCCGAATTTCATGCAAAGAAAAATCAACACCAACTCTGTCGTCATAACAATGCAAGACAATGTATCCAAGTAGCTATCTAATTAAATAATTTTTAAGTTTTTACTATTAGTTTTCAATTTTTCATTTATATTACAACATTTTTGATTAATTCTATCTAGAGAACTGATGATATAAAAACTTTTTGCATTTTGTTTGAATATGAAAGTACTAGATACCGTATTATGCTATTCCTATACTTTATTTGCTTGCTTAACTTTTTCTTCAATTCAATATATTAGAAAGGTCAGACAGTGAAGATTACTGTGAATATTTCTCAAAGTTATTTATATTATAACTTATATACATATAATATTATAATACCTATATATAAATTATAATCAATTCAATTTCAAAGCGAATAGCCGAATACTCAATCTTAAATTATTTGTTCAGCCTACCTACTTAGCCGTCAAAAGTTGGCTCATTTGAGTCATTTCAATATTTTTTCTTTTAAAAACTTCATTTGATATTTAGTATTTCATACATTAGTAAAAGCAAAAGAAAAAATCATCATTCAAAATAAAAGTAACAAGCTAAGACAGGAAACAAATATTTATAAGATGTTATTGTACGAAGCTTGGTGTGCGCAATTATTCTCGCACATATTTGATCTCGCTAAGCCGCTATAAGAGTTACAGTTAACTGATTATAGTGAAATATTCACCCTTATGTACTGAAAAACACTCTTGCATCTAATGCCTGGAAAGATCTCTGATATATTCCTAATATTATTATAGATTTGAATAAATGCTCATAATATGAGTATATTACCATTTATCACCTTCGTTTTTGTCTAATCGTATGTATTTATGCGAAAAATTAAACGATTGAAAAGACAGCTTTAAAATCGTTCTTGAATTTAAGTTATTATTATGTTTCCATGAGGACTGGTTAGCCAACGGCTAAGGTACTAGGGTAGGGTGTTATGTAATGTTACCTAATATATACGTTTATAACCTTACCTATAGTTCTACATATTTCAAGCAATTTTAATTGAGATTTGAGGGAACACAAACCGTTATTAAAGAATTACTTGTTAAGATTATTAAAAAACTTACCGCTATTCTAGAAAGGATGAATAACGTAATGGAAGAAGAGCGGGGAAAGACGCATGTTCTTCGCTTCAGTGTTAAGCAGAAACCTATGTATATAATAGTAGCCGAGAGGTACGGTACATGTTCAGAACGTAAAATAATTAAATGAACGGGTCAGTTTTCCCCGGGTACGGAGGTTCGGACTTGCGAAAAAGACGTTCCGAACACTGAAGTCCGAACAGTTTTTGAAGAGGTTCCGAATCCGAATGTCCGAACCCATTTTCCAGTCCGAACCGGTTCGCGAATAAAGGTTCGCGAACATTCGTGCGGAACGCCCAGCTCTGCTACACAGTTCAATTATTTGATTGAGAATTTGAGATGTTTAATTTGAATAGAAAATAAAATTCATCATAGAAAACTGTAATTGTAATTTTATGGGGTAACTATTGTAAACTTTCAGTCTGAGGTGTAAATAAAAACTTATTAGTTAGCCGTTAGGTAGATGTATCGGGGGGAATTAATTCAAAATTTAAAGCCAATTACAATTAGACATATCTGAGTTTTGACCTTTTGAAATCTAAGCCAATTAATTGGCTTTAACTGACATACTCTGTAACATGGCCTGTAGTCTCTGTCAGACTGTCTGGATTCTTCACACACACATCGTGACATCACACTGGATGCCAGTGTGAAAAGTAAAGCAGGATTTGTGAATTAATCCTGCGCCCAATACCTATTTAATTTCTATGTTCCCATGTTATTTAACTTATTTTCTGCGCCCTAATCCCAATTTCTGTAAAAAATCCTGAGTCTGAGGAGACCTTCTTTTCAGACTGGACTGGATGCCATGTTGTAATGTGTGGCAGGAAAGTTGCCAGTTTAGTGAGAAAATGGATCCAGGTCGCCACATTTAAGATACTTTAAAGGAGAAATTCGGCTTCCTAGTTTAGAACTTAAGATTTTACACTTGGAAACATCCTTATACTTCATGCCTGATCTATGTGTATCTCTTGAGACTAATTTAGGAGTGATTTACTTGTTATTTACAGGTTTTCTAACTCATTTATTATTTAACCTCTCAAAAGTCGCCAACCAGTCTGTATTTCGTGGTAAATTCCAAAGTAAAAAAAAATGATAAAAACAAAATGTATGCAAACAATATATAGTTTTTATAAAACTTTATATTTTTTGCATACATTTTGTTTTTATCGTTTTTTTTTACTTTGCTCTATCAGAGGAAATCGAGTAATTCGATAAAACATCTATATTTTCCAAGTAAAATAGTATGTTTCCTTAACTCACCATTTGTCTCTCCAGTTCTCTCCAAAATTCAACAAATTCTCTCTAAAATGATCAAATTTTCATAAATTCTCTCCAAAATAACATTGTAGCATAGGAGAAAAATAGATAAAACTCGCCATTTGCAATTGGAGGGCTCAAAATAACTGTCACAAACTCGCCATTAAAATGGCGAGTTTGGACATGCTTTATTACTTGGTATATTTTGCATACATTTTGTTGTTTAAAGTTATTAAAATAGTCTCATAACTGTTTACTATCATTTTAATAAAGTATCAACTGTTAAAATCAATTAACAATTGAAAAAACATCAATTACTCAGTTTACTCGAATTACTTTGCTCTATAAGAGGAAATTGCGGAAATCGAGTAATTCGATAAAAACATATATGTTTTGCATACATTTTGTTGTTTGAAGTTATTAAAATAGTCTCATATCTGTTTACTATCATTATAATATAGTATCAACAGTTAAAATCAATTAACAATTGAAAAACTTCAATTACTCAGTTTACTCGAATTACTTTGCTCTATCAGAGGAAATCGCGGAAATCGAGTAATTCGATAAAAACATATATATTTTGCATACATTTTGTTGTTTAAAGTTATTAAAATAGTCTCATAACTGTTTACCATCATTTTAAATTTTTAATAAAGTATCAACAGTTAAAATCAATTAACAATTGAAAAAACATCAATTACTCAGTTTACTCGAATTACTTTGCTCTATCAGAGGAAATTGCGGAAATCGAGTAATTCGATAAAAACATATATATTTTGCATACATTTTGTTTTTAACGTTATTAATATAGTATCCTATCATTTATTATCACATCTTAACGTGTCAACAGTTAAAAGACATTAACAATTAACGAATTACTCGGTTTACTCGAATTACTCGTTTCCGCAATTCAGCCAATTTTAATTACTCGGTTTACTAGAATTACTCGTTTCCGCAATTCAGTGTGCGCCCCCAACCGCCTTCTTACACCACCCAAACAAATCATCTCCTCCAACTCCATCTAGATCATCCGCTACAGAATAGGTCTTACCCAGGGACAAGGCATGCTTCTCAGCCTCATACTCGGTGGATATATAGATATTTATTCCTATGTTTATGTTACAATTAATTTTCGGTGGAAAATAGGTAAAATATTGTTGGATCAGGCATCAGCCAAATTACCGGAAATTTATGGTGGATTTTTTCAGCTTTTTCAAAAAGTCAGTGGAATTTTGAACACCAAATACAGACTGGCACTTTACCCCATTGATCGGCTACCCGCTACCAGAGTCCATAGGAAGGAGCCTGGAGGGGATCTTTCGAGGCCCATTTTCATTTATTCTAAATATAACTTATACTACACTTATATATATATATAAGCTTATGCTACCTTATACTAAACTTAAAAATAACACTTTTTAAATTTTACACAGGAACGACGCACTTCCTTCCACGACAACTTGTCAACTTCCTTTCTCTCTCTCTTCTTCAGTTTAACGAGGACTCGGTTCGCTCACAAATGTAAGTGGAATGAACCATGCGCCTCAAGTCTTTATTTAGATGTGAACCTGTAAGAGAAAACATTTTTATTAATTCATGTTAGCTATAATATGTCTTGATATATATATGCATATGTTTTTTTTTATATTTGTTCCTAGCAGCAGTACAGTTAGTTCTAGTTCCCTCCCAGATAACAATTAGTCAGTTCAAAAATAGATTACTAGAAGGGGATACTGTCTAGACAGGGATAACATCCTCACTGACATCACTATTGCAGTCGCCGTGCCTTGAGGCGAGGCAATGATGACTAGGTGGGTGTCTTCAGTAATGGGAACTCTATCTCCATGTTTTATACATGAGCTATACTGTGTCATATCTACACTACTCTACTTTAATGACCACAGCATATAAAATTAGGATGTCTATACATGTATTTCAATTTTTTTTTTCTTTTCTTAAACTGAGCACATTCTCTTGCTAATTTGCTTACATTATTTTCCTATCCTATAGCTAATCAATTTGTGCAAAAATGCAAGAGTTGTGTCTCAGTAATGGCATTTGTCACCATAAATCTTTAAATATTAATTATAACATTTATATTTTATTTACAGGCCTGGATTTTATAGATTCCATGTTCAAGCACATACATACTATAAAGAAGGTTAGTAGTTAGCATACAAAAGTTTTATCTACAGATCCGTTATACGCTGTGTCTCCTTTATGTATTGCGATGTAGCTCTTATTATTTTTACCTGAATAGCGTTTTCATAATCACCTCCTCCAAGAATATTTTGGAAGGTCATAGGGACATTTAAATCAGTAAGCTTTAGGTAGAGGTTTGTTCGAGACATAACGTACTTTGGACATTGGAACAAATAGTGTTCTATACTTTCTACTTTCCCACATGTACATAAATTTGTCTCTTTCATATTGAATCTATATCTATGTTCATTTAACCCAACATGTCCTATTCTCATTTTGGCTAGTGCTGACTCTATGGGTCTCTCATTCAGAGAGGTCCATGGCCAGTAGCCTATACACTTTTTTATTTTAAAAAGAAAATGTCCTTTACCTGTTGTGTCCATTTGATCAATCCAATACTCATACCATTTCCTTTTCAGGATACTCTTAACCAGTCTCATTCTATCAGAAGAACAAATTGGGGCATCTGTTACCTCATCAGAGCTGTGTCCTTCTCTGGCTGCTAAGTCTGCATACTCATTGCCTTCAATGTTCCTGTGACCTGGGATGAACTGGATTATTACAGGGAATCTGGAATTTAGGCTCATAATTAACTTCTGTGTGATAAAGACAAGATGCAAATTTGATTTGGGGGTTCTTCCCTTCAATATTTCAATAGAGGATTGAGAGTCAGTAAATATAACTACTCCATTTTCTGGTTCAATGTGTTCCTCAATATATTTCAGAGCTTTATAAATTGCAAATAATTCTGCTGTTAAAATTGAAGCTAGTGGGCTAATTTTCCACATTCTTATTATTCTTTCATCATTATGATTAATTATTATGGCAGCAGCAGTTGATTTCATTGGATTATTAATAACGGAGCCATCACTATATATATGAATAAATTTGTCATAACAATGTTCCTTTATATCATTAAATATTGCTATTGCATTGTTTTCACTTAGATCCTTAACAGAAGATTTAGTAAATTCAGATTTAAGGTAAAGTTCTATATTATACCAAGGTGGTACTGGAGAGATTAATGGTGAGTAGGTATGTTCAGTATGTGGGAATTGATAAGATAATAACAGTTTAAGAGATTGAATTACAACAGGTGCTGAAATGTAATGGTTAGTCCATCCTCTGTTGTAAGAGTTATTCAAATCATTCATTGTTTCTCTAATGACAGGGGAGTATTCAGGTAATTCATTCAGTCTAGCATAATATTTCATCAAGAGATATTCTCTATGTATAAACAGTGGTGGAATATTACTTTCTATTTCAATTGATATTAAAGGAGAAGTCATTCTAACACCTAGAGCTACTCTCAAACAACTATTCTGTATACCATTCAGTTTGTCAAGATAAACCTTAGGGGCAGTCCTGTAAAATATTGATCCATAATCAATAATACTACGAACAATACTCTTATACAACCGGAGGAGAATCAACCTATCCGCACCCCACTGGCTATTTGAAATAGATTTCAAAATATTTACACGAGGTACACATTTTTTAATTAACATGTCAACATGGGATTTCCATGATAATCTGTGACTATCAAATATCATACCTAAATATTTATAAGTTTCAACAAAGGAGATAGAGGAATCATTTATCTTTAAGGACGGAGTTTCACAGCGTTTTAATGTAAATAGCATAGCTTTTGTTTTGTTTTCATTTATTTTGAAGCCCCATTTACTGAGCCATTTGTCTAGAGTGTCTATTTGCTTTTGAATAGTTGTAGTTAGGTTATTAACATTTTTATCTGAAGCAAAGATTGCAATATCATCAGCATATTCTGATATGTGAATATTCTGGATCGAAGGAATATTTGATAGCATTATGTTAAACAGAGTTGGAGCAAGGATTGATCCTTGAGGCACGCCTGATTTGATTGGATATTCATCCGAGTATTCACCTTCAAAGTATACTTTGAAATTTCTATCAGTTAGGTAGTTTTTAATCCAAGCTAATGTTTTGCCTCTAATTCCATGTTTGGTAAGTTCAGATAATAGGCCCAGATGCCATATTCTATCATATGCTTGACTTAGGTCAAAGAATACAGCAATCAAACTCTCTCTTTTACCCATCGATGTTCTTATTCCATTTTCCAGTCTGGCAATTTGATCAAGGGTACAGAAGCGTTTTCTGAATCCCCCTTGTGTTGAGCTATATGATTGGTTTGTTTCAAAAATATAATTTAGTCTGTTGGTAATTAATCTTTCTATCAACTTTGAAAAACATGGAAGAAGGGATATGGGTCGATACGATGATGGTTCTTCTGGTGGTTTGCCTGGCTTCCCTATTGGGAGAATGATTGCCAATTTCCATTCTTTAAGAACAAATGATTTTTGGAAGCTCTCGTTAATTATTTGTAACATCCACTTTATATTCTCGTTTAGTAAATGATTCAGCATATCATTATGTAGCATATCATGACCAGGTGTGGTACTTTTTAGATTTTCTAGTCCTCTATCCAGTTCATACAGAGTAAAATTTTTATTTTGAATGTCATTTGAGCAGTCATTCAGAGCCATTGTGATGGGAAGTAGCAAACTCATTTCATTCACACTGTAAGTAGATGAGTCAAATGTTTTGGCATAGTTTTTTGCTAAAATGTTTGATTTGTGCTTTGGATTAAGAATGGTTTGATTATTATCGATCAGTGGTTGTGCATAAATTCTACTTGATTTGTTTTTCAGTTTATTGATATATTTCCAAATTTTTGAGGTTGGCGTTTCACTGTTAATTTTGTTTGAGAATTCTATAAATGATTTTTTCTTTGCTTTTTTGGTTGTTTGTTTTGCAATAGCTTCAGCTCTTCGGAGAGAAATGAGATTTTCAATGGTTGGATGTTTGTGAAAAGTATTTTTTCTTTTTCTTCTTTCAGCAACAGCTTCTGCACATTGTTGGTTCCACCAGGGTTTACAATATTTTGGAGTAACAGTTTCTTTAGTTTTCTGGAATTTTTCATTACTTGTGTTCAAAATATTTTCTAAGAAACTTCCATATGATTCCTCCAAGTTTGTACTATCTGTATTACATTCTGGCAGATCAGCAACCCAATACTTCCATACATCTGCCTCAAACTTCCACTTAGATCTGCGTTTGAATGTTGCTGTTTCAGGTTTAAAATTTATCTCTACAGATATAGGGAAGTGATCACTCCCTAAATCTTCCTCTAGTTGTATTATAGCACTAGCATAAAGATCCAGATTCAGCAGGCATAGGTCAAGGGTGGAGAATTTTCTTGACTGTATGTGATAGTATGTTTTCATATCTGTTGGGGTTAGGATGCATAGTTCAGGTTTATTCACCAGTACCTCTGCTAAATTCCTTCCTGATGAGTTTTCAATGCTATTAGAGTCCCAAAGCTGATGGTGAGCATTAAAATCCCCAACAATAATTCTTCCATTCCCCAACTGGTCAAAGTAAAATTCCCATTCATTTCTGGTTACATCATTGTTAGGATTATATACATTCATTATATCAATTGTTTTATTATTACTATGAATTGTCACAGCCTGAACTTCAATTTTATTATATGGAAAATCAATCCGTGTTTTTTCAGTTACGCAAAGGTCCTTGTGTACAAGTATAGCCAGACCTCCCCCAGCTTGTTGGGGTCTACATTTAAAGAAAGAAGTATAATTAATAAAATCTGGTAATCTATGTTCTTTCAGCCAGGTTTCACATAAGCATAATATGTGAGGCTTTGATGAATATAATTTTATTTTCAGTTCTGTTAGTTTAGAGTAAAGGCTGTGACAATTCCAAAAAATTATACTAAGGTTTTCTAAATTGTTCATTTATTAGATTTTCCCTCCTGTGTCTCTTTCTGTTTTACATTAGGAGACGGTTTCTTCATTTCTGTGTCCTTGTTAGTTGGTTTCCCATCTGCATTAGTTTTAGTTTGTCTTTGATTTTTTGTATCTAATTGTTTTTCCTTTGGGCTAATAGTGAAAGGCCAGGAATTCTCACTTTCCATCATAGTTTGTTCAGGTTCATCCATGAATTTTGCTGCATCAATTTTGACTCCCATTACATCTTTAACTATGTTTGCTATCTTTGAAGAATTGTTCATGGTTTCAGCTCTCATAAGTTTTACAATTAAAATTGTGATATTTGCAATAAGATTGGAGTCTACTGATGGAGCTTTATTTCCAGTTGAGCTTGTTTGAGTTCCTATAGATTTTTTTTCTATTATTTTTGTGCGGTTTACTAGGTTATTCTGAGTATTCTCTTGGGTTGGGTGGTATTCTTTTGTTATTTGATTCTTTGGTTTAATACTTACTGTATGTTGGGTTTTTGTGTTTAGAAGGGCTTCTTTATATGAAAGTTTTTCATATGCCCTAAGTTTTTCAATATTTTGGGCCATTTTTATCTTTTCACATCCTCTGTAATTAGCAGGATGATCTCCTTTACAGTTTGTGCATTTGTTGGTTACCTGATCAGTATTGTTGAATGTGCAATCTGCTGATTTATGTTTACCAGAGCATCTCACACAAATGCTTTGGTTTCTACAATCTTGGGCATTGTGACCAAATCTCTGACAATTGTAGCATTGCCAGGGTTTGGCCACAAAGATCCTAGTTCTGTATATCTGGTGATACAATCTAACTTCATCAGGAAGTTTTTGCCCTGCAAATGTCAGTTTTACGCAAAGTGTCGGTGATTTTTCTTTACCCTTATATATTCTTTGTACATCCATCAAATTTTGGAACTGCTTTGATATTTCTTCTTTTATTTCTTCATCTTTTGTTTCGGATCCTATTGGTCCTATTACTCCTCTTACATTTTCTTGTGAAATAGGTAATCTGCATTTGACTCTCCATGGTCCAAAATTGGTAATGTTGAGTATTTCATTCAAGGCATTTGGATTATAGTTATTAATATTGACTATAAGGAGATTCTTTTTGAAGTTTTTTGATGTTCTATCAATTTGTACTTTTCTGAAAACTGAGTTATGTAAGAAGAGAGCAATTTCTTTATCATTAGAGAGGAATTTTGAGATATTTTGTGCACCATCTATAATTGGTTCAACAATAATAGAAGTGCATTCATTCCTCAGTTCATTGGCATGGGTGCCAGGATTTGTTTCTTCTCTCTGTGAGAGTCCTGATGTTCCTTGGTTGGTATTTATTGACCTACTAAGAGTATTCGCATAAGAGGTTGTACTATTTCTCATAACACTGCTGTGTGTTGAGGTGGGGTAGTTTGTTGTCATCGATTGTGTGTCCAATGAGTAAAACACTTTCTTTCTTTTCCTTCTGGAGATTATTTCATACTCCTCGTCATCAACTGGAGCAAAGTCATTTTGTAGCATTCTGATCATTGAACTGTCTGTTCCAGGGATGGTCTGATATTCATCATCTTTATTAGAATAAATACTTAGAGCTAAATTGGAGTCATCTATATTGATTTTCCTATATTTGGAGTCGTTACCATTCTGTTCTGTTGGATATTTGTAGGAGCCTGATATCCTATCCTTTTTATTTTCATAATAGTTACTAGTAGTGGATGGCAAAATTGTTTCTGGAATTACTTCATCTCTATTTTTTGATTTTTTCTTTCTGGCTAATTTATCTTTGTATCCTGATTCCATGTCAATGTCATTGCTACTATCTTCTTCAACTGATGAGATAACACCTTCATCTCCTAGCTCTTTAATATTTTCAGTTTCGGTTGAAACTGATGAATACCATGAATCCATAATAAGTTATAGTGAGTTCACGAAATTTCAGAAAAAAAAAATTATAATAAAGATGGCCTACCTACCTAACTTCAAAATTAAATGGAGAAAAAAAAAAATCCTAGCTACCTTATAGGTAGGATTATCTACGGTACCCTAGCCTACCTATCAGTCACTGATATAGTTATCAATTGGGTAGAAAGTTAGAAACTAGATCTTGAACTGAGTTTAAATACCTAAGTGATCATGTCTAACTACCTACTTATTTGTAATTATCTTTAGTTACTCACGAATACCAAATTTTGCCTTTAGGGAGAGTCACACGTCCGATCAGTTGGAAAAGTCACCCAGCAGAGAGATTCTCGTGCCCGTCAACATCCTTGTCACAGTCCAAAATTTTTGCGAAATCAGCGTATCAAATTCTTAAAGAGCGGAATCCTTAACTTAGTCCAGTCTACAAAATCTTAAAATGCCTCTATTTTGTTTTCAGTAAAATACAGGTTAGGAAAAAGTAAATATAGAAGATAGTAAAAAAATTGTCCGATATTCTGTAGATATGACCAATCGATCATTTGATGTCGTGTAGGTCTCTGATGACCTAGGCTCACGTCATCAGAGCATCATAATATGTTCTTAAGTTGCATCATATAATATATTCAATGCACTAAAAACTCTGATCCATAGTAGGTACCCACAGACCAGTAAAGTAGAAAATGTCACAGTAATTTTAATTATCAAGGTAACGACTTTTGGCACATCAACATGGTAAGTGCGTGACATTCTACTTACTACATGTCGCTATTGCATCATTTATGATGTTATTATTAGGTATATCCTAATGCAAAAATAATATTTTTTGTGATCGTAAATGTTCATATTTATTTTTCAGTAGCAGCTTTTCTCGGTTTACGTTTGATTTTATAAGAAATTGAATTTGTTTCATGTTATACAGTATATTTCAGTTAGGGTAAGAATCGCATCACCGACCAATTAACACACCTTCTCCTAATTTCCAATTTATTTGAAAACAAGTACTCTCACTACAATGATAGATGTACTCGAGTGTTACCATTGATTTGTACTTTCTTTATTTGCAAACAGAAAGTTTCTAGCTATATTGGTTTTTGAACTAAACATCATTTTTTGAGATCATGTATTTTCTGAAGTATATCGATTTATCGACCAAGGTTCATTTATAAGTTCAATATTTCGACCAGGTATCGTTTACCGACCATAAAATCGATTAATCGACCAAGCTGTTATGTGAAATGTACGCACAAAAACTGAATAATACTTGAATTGATATCTACTAAAACATTCATTTTAACTATTCATAATGGT
Organism: Caprella mutica; assembly: GCA_947561585.1. NCBI lineage: Eukaryota > Metazoa > Arthropoda > Malacostraca > Amphipoda > Caprellidae > Caprella > Caprella mutica. The sequence continues at coordinate 19,687 of CANNZV010005590.1, forward strand.
TACTATTTAGAAATGCAACGCATTAGGCAAAAATAAGCTGTTTTAAAATTGTAAATTAGACGTTTTTGAATGAAAAATATGATGAAAATAATTATTTTACTTTCATAATTATTTTTCTAAATCTAGAAATTGAGGTTTCGTGGATTCCTTAAAATTGTATTGCACTATAGCTATTAATAAATTAATGACTTCAAATGAATAAATATGTATCAATTTTTAACCTCGCCAATTTGAGGAAGGTCTTATTTTAGTCGGCATTTATTTATTTATCATCTTGTTATTCGCATAACTGAAAAAGTGTTCAACTAAATTGCCTGAAATTTGGTGAAACAATTGGTCAATGTCCAGTGGCTTTCAGGAAAAAAATTTGGAGCAACCCGGTCGAAGGTCAAGGTCATGGTCATTTATAACTCAAAAAGTATTGAACCACATTGCATGAAACTTAGTGAGACGATTGGTCAATATCCATGAACCATTTTGTCAGATTTGGCAGTGATCTGGTCAAAGGTCAAATATCAAGGTCAAGGCCATTTATAACTCAAAAAGTATTCGACGCAATTGTCTGAAATTTGATGAGACGAATGGTCACTGTCCAGGAACCATCTGGTAGAAATTTGGGAGCAATCTGGACAAAGATCAAGGACAAGGTCATTTATAACTCAATAACTCAAAAAATATTCAACCATGTAATATAATACTTGGTGGGACGATTGGTCATTATCCAGTTACTAGTTTGTTAGTTTTTGGGAGGGAACGGGTCAAAGCGGCGGCGAAGGTATGCGCTCTACCGAGTGCATTTAATCTAGTTTTAAATACATTAGCTCCATGCAATTTTGTTCCAGATTTTCATGACCTTCAAAGGTTCTCTCAAGTTTCCGGAAAAAATATGAGTTTATTGCATATTATAGAACTAAGGTCTAGTCGTCTAGGATTATTTATCTGCGAAACCGTATAAAATTCAGTTCAGTATAAGACAATTTACATGCTTTTAGAGTTGTTAATACTCTGTGTGGAACAATTGTACGAAACACTATAAATAAAATACTGTAGAAATAGATTGTACACTACATTCTTTCTTTTGATTTTCAATTTGAATTCTATTAACAAAAATTGCATGCTCTGTCCTAGTTTAAGCTGTAAGTTACTTTGTCCAGTTTATAAACCTTTCTATAGTGTATCATATTTCATACCTTAAAGGTCCCCTCCAAGCAAATTTTTTTATTGCCTAAATCAACGAGGCTAATGTTTCTTATCATTTTACTGCAAACCCCATAAAATTTGATTGCATATTTTTTAACTTTATATGCTTTTAAAGATTTTTATAATCCAAACTCTACAAAACCTACTTTACTTCCGACTTTCTAAGTTTCAGTCTTAAGAAGAAGAATGTACACCATTTGTTTTGATTGTCAACTAGGTATTTGGTTTATTAAATCTATTCATTATTCGTTTAAAGGTTTAAATTTGGATAAACTTATTATAGAAACGTTTACATACTTTTAGAAACAATTAATATCTTAATAGAGAGCCAAAAACGCTTTGTTTGTTTAAAAATCTAAATTTACAATCATAACAAAGAGTGTACAATCTTCTTTCTCAGCGTCAGGTTGGAGATTCGCTCGATTGTTGCTCACAGAGTATTAAAAAACTTTAAAAGAAAATAATAAAATAGATACTGAACCAAATTGTATGCGGTTTGCGGAATAATGATCGTAGACCTTAGTTCTGTAATATTATGTAATAAACTCATTTTTTTCCCGGAACCTGGAGAGGACCTTTAATACACGAAGATTAGTATTGGATTGAGTGTACCTTCCTAGTTGAAATTCAAAACATATGGTGTACATTCTTATACTTTGGAAGTTTGGATTGATATTCCGAAGCTATCTGGTGAATGGAAGAAAAGAGAGGTGGCGTCACTTGTGCCCCGAAATGTTGTAATTTGGATTATGAATTGTCTTTTTCATTTTTTTTATCTTATTTATAATTATGTTAACGCTACTTGGAATTTTAGAGGATAGCGCTGGGGTTATGCTCATCAACTGCGAGGTCTTAGATTTTTGTGTTAGGTAGACTCGTAGACTTCATTTACTATCAATTCTTCATTTTTCTCTTCTATCCGTGAGTATAGCCACTGTTGCTTGTGTCCCGTTTCGTCACATTCCTTAATAAGTGACGTCATTTATGGAGTAGCTTTTGTGCATCCATGACCATTGTCACCGTTGAAGTTAGATGACGTACTTAGCTCATGAAGCCACTTTCCTTTCTGACTGCTTCTTCCAGTCCCTTGTATTTAATTTCCTTTTTAAGTCAGCGATATTAAAGGAGGCACAGTTAACAGTCAAACTTACTAAGTCATGAGAATTGAGGAAACTCATCAAATTATCACTGAAACTATTGTAAACCTAAGAGTACCGATTACTCGCTACTTATATATGGATTTAATTTTATAAAATCAATAAAAGATATAATATACGTTCCAATACCCTAAGTACAAGTCAGAAGAAAAATATTGTACAAAATTTTCTTCGCCTTCTGGTCATATGGTACAATTTTTCACATTTTCTAACAAGATGTAATACACATATTTATCATATTCTGAACGATTGCAAATTGTTAAAATGGAAGATCTACACTATCGATCGATCGCGCTGTGCCACCTTTGGATCCATCATTAGAACAATCATCAATCGATGATCAGATCGACTGATGGCGCATAACAAAAATACTTGAGTGACGAGCACCGAACATATAGCATCATATTAGTACTTCGTACTTTAATACAAAATTATTAAAAACTTTTAAATCATATAAAAAGTATTTATGTACAATATAAAATGTTATGCGATTATCAGAGTAATAATTACAACATTAAGAAACAAACTCACATTTCTCGGAGACTGTAGAGGAACTTTAAGTAGGATACGATTAATACTATTGATTATGTTATTAGTTTCTATATTTATACTTTACCTTATAGGTATATAAGAAAAAGTTTCAACACACTAATATTAAAAGAAATTCGTACCAACTTCCATATCAATAAAACATCAACCTGTCAACTTGTTATGTTTTAGGAATTTCATATTTAACCAATATCTCACAATGTGTGTTTTTATTAATTATTCTGATATTTCTTCTAACAAAACATTTTTAGTGTGTGTGATTTATTATTTCAATTTCGACATTATTATTATTATTTATCTATATGTATAATTATTGTAAATACACTTATTTGTATTGGTCGACAAAGCGAATTAGCTTGGTCGACATTATGACTCTCGATCACAAATTTCCGACCAGTTGGTCGATGATTCGATTTGCATAGGTAGGGTAACGATTTACCGACCATTGAAAAAAAATATGTTACTAACATTTTTTTCACCTAATAAAGAAACCAACTTCTGGTAACACTCATTGTTAACTAATATTAACAATTAGAATTGCGGTCGGCAAACGATAACGGAGTAAGATTGGCTTCGACCAATTGACTCAATAAGCAGTCAATGGGTTCATTTTTTCACGTTTCATCAAATGATAAACATAATTCTATATTTTTAAAGTTCTGATGATGCGTTCACCTCGCTGAATAGATCAAAATGTTCGTAAATAACCAGCAAATAAGATTACAATTCACTTCATCACTAATTCTGAGTAAATAATTATAATTTTGAAGTTAAACACAATTTGGTCGAAATATCGATTCGGTCGGCGATTCGATTCTTACTCTAAAGCCAATTAATTGGCTTACATTTCAAGTGGTCCAATCTCAGATAGATATATATGTCACGCGCGTTTGAGTGATCTGTAATATCGACCGATTTCGCTGCGCAATCTGTTGATCAACAGTTTGCGCAGCCATCGATCGATAGCGCATTCATCGATCGATCCCTGCGCGTTCGAATGATATGATTTTTTTTTAATTTGTACATCAAATTGGAGCATTTTAAAACGTATATCAATCGATAGCGCAACCATCGATCGATTTCTGCGTGTTCGAATGATATGATTTTTTTTAGTTTGTAGATCAAATTGGCACATTTTATAGCGTATACTAAAATGAATCATATCATTCGAACGCGCAGGAATCGATCGATGGCTGCCCTATCGATCGATTTCTACTCGTTCGAATGATACAGGTTTTCTTTGTTTATTCATTTAATTAATTGTTTTTATTATGAAAATACTTTTTTATATTTAATAAGTCGACCATCAGTCGATTGTTGCTCTATTAAATGTAACAATTAGATGCATAAATTAACAAAATCAATATCATTCAAACGCGCAACAATTGACTGATGGTTGCTCTATTAAATGAAACAATTAGATGCATAAACTAACAAAATCCATATCATTCAAACGCGCAACAATCGACTGATGGTTGCTCTATTAAATGTAACAATTAGATGCATAAACTAACAAAATCAATATCATTCAAACACGCAACAATCGACTGATGGTTGCTCTATTAAATGTAACAATTAGATGCATAAATTAACAAAATCAATATCATTCAAACGCGCAACAATCGACTGATGGTTGACTTATTAAATATAAAAAAAGTATTTTTCCAGTAAAAACAAAACAATTAATTAAATGAATAAACATAGAAAACCTGTATCATTCGAACGAGCAGAAATCGATCGATGGTTGCGCTATCGATTGATATACGCGATCAAATGTGCAAATTTGATTTACAAATTTAAAAAAATCATATCATTCGAACGCGCAGGGATCGATCGATGGTTGCGCTATCGATCGATGGCTGCGCAAACTGTTGATCAACAGATTGCGCAGCGAAATCGGTCGATATTGCAGATCACTCAAACGCGCGTGACATATATAATTGGCTGTAAATTTTGATTACCTAATATTTCATTAATTTTGGCTTGAAATTTTCTAAAATGAGCCAAAATTGGCTTTGCTCAGAATTGGCTTGCAGTTTGCCAGCCTCTGAAACATTAAATTTATTTGGTACTTTTTTTATCAAATAATTCAAATCTGGTACAATTTAATTATCTGATTTGGTACATTCATGGAAATACTTTTGTCAACCTTTGGCATGATACTACTGCATATCAGAAGGCATGATCGTGTAAACCTCTTTTTTTGCATGCCATACTGCATGATCACGCGGCATGATGAATGAAGGAAATCCAGTGAGCAAGGGGGCCGAGCTAAAATCCTACACACGCATAGAACTTCAGTCAAAATGTTTTTTTTTTTCACAAGAACGGATAAGCAGCTCGAAAATAGAAAACTTTCGAATTCATTTTTATATATAAAAAAATAAAGTTCAATTTATTGATCAATGTAATAAGATTTAAAAAATGTGCTTTACTCGAAACATATGTAGATATCAATTTGTAAGTGAATTAAATTATTTTAATACAAAAATTAAATTTGTATACGAATTTCGTTTTTCATGCTATAAATTCCAACTTCAATTTATTTATATATTTAGGTGTGAAATTTTTTCTCTTTTATCGCGTTTTGAGGAGACAGAGACATTGTGCTCGACAAGGCCTTGATTGTTACCTACGACGAAATCTATCTGAATGACGGTAGGCTGAACGCTTATTATGCATCCGTTTCATCAGGATACAGTTACATAGGGTATGGTAATCAGCTGATAGAATC
>CANNZV010005590.1:27502-53014 GCA_947561585.1 Caprella mutica
TCCGTAGCAAACGGGAGAGGTTCCTTAGGTATAAAGGCCTAACACCGAATCACTTATCTCAAATCGTATTACGTAATAATAGTTATAACGAAAACCGTACTAGCACCTAATTGAATAAAGAAAACAAGGACTGAGATCGAATACTTTAAAATATATGGTTATAGAATAAATATTATTATAATAAATGCGAACACAAACTAATCATATCTGTAAAAACAGGACAGAGATAAATAGTCTTACCACAAACACTACTTTGAGATAATAAATTTAATATAAGTCGTACTTGACGGTATGGAATACAAAAAAAAGTTATTTTATATCTAAAAGTAATATAGCAAATAGTACTCAGGTAGTCTATCCTCTAAATAAACGGTAATAATATAAATATTTCTTATGCAAATCGTATACAGACCAATTTTTTTTAAATAAAACTTACTTAGATCAAATGATACGAAGATATTTGTATTTAACATAAAGAAATACAATAAAAATAGTTCTGGGGTATAAAGTATTAGCACAAGCCGTACTGAATCATTCAAATTTAAAATAAATAATCTTTAAACCTAATGAATTTAAAGCAAATAAAATCTCCACAAACTTTTTTAAAAACAATCGTACTCCGGTAAGAATATTTATCTATAATAGGAACTAGGTATAAAGTTTCAATGCAAACCTGTACTAAGGTCTAAAATCTTTATGAAAAACCTACCAAGGACTAATATCAATAAAATAAGAGGGACTTGGCAATAAAGAAATAAGACAAACAGTCTTACAACCATTCAATCATATGAAAAACAGTACCCAGATACAAATACTTTCAAGATAATGGACTTTGCATCGAAAGACCTAGCTTCTAATCGTATTTACATCTAATAGAACTGCGCTAATGTGATTTACATATTATGATCTCAAGGCCGACTGTAACTTGGGCAAACTGGCCTGAGGTCTAATGAATTTATGTCGAAAGCTCCACCTACCACCATTCCCCCTCCCTCTCCCACACACAAAGGGGCGGGGCACGGACACCGTCATTCTTTTCAGTGCAGATTGAACCGTAGTGGGGTGCGCTCACTACCTTTTCGCGCATCAAAATTTCTTTTAGGGTAAAATATATTATATTGCTATTAGATTATAGTTGTACATAGCTAATACAGTATATTATAATAACCACCAATTTGAAGTTGGAATGGAACAAGGTATCAATAAACGGGTCTCGCATATAGTTTATTAAAATTTTATCTCCACAAAGAGTGAAAAATATTTAACACATGATTACATTTACTATAAATCAACCTTATTCCTTACAAAATTGTAATCATAATATTCTGACATAATTATGAGAACTAATTACAGGCAGGCCTCGCTTTAATAAAAGTGGTACTCATTTCGAGTCATGTCGGAATTGATTACCGTTTGTATAAAACATCAATATTATAATCCAGATGAGGTTATTGAAGCAATGGTTCAGAAATTCAACATGTTCCATTTTAGGGTTAGTTCCGTGTTATCACACGGTTCCATATTTTCGAACACTTAAAAATCTCTTGTGTAATAAATAATAATAATTATTTATTTTTGATTTAAATTGGTATCCATTACAAATTTGAATAATAATTATAATTTTTATATATTCTTTTCTGACGTGTACCAATAACTTGAAACTTAGTACTCTTCTTCCTAAAATATTTCATAGAGCATAAAATTTCTGTTTGTTAAATGTAGAACAATAATTATAGAAGTCTAAGTATACTGAAGGCCTTGCTACACGGTGAGAGAACTGTCGTGACAGTGGACAGCAGCTGTCCCTGTGTAATCGCATGCCAGTAGCTCAATGTAATAGCATTGAATTTCCATGACAGTTACTCGACCGATGCAGTCACACTGTGCGAGTAGCTGTACTACAGTAACTCGCTAGGCCAACTCGCACCGTGTAACAGAGCCTTCAGTGAGAGTAACCTACGATTGGATTTTAAAACATCTATTCTAATAATTTCCCTCGTGTGTTTATTTATTTGGTGTCAGTTACGCACGGGAATATATTGACTTGGATGTTTAAATTCCAGTTTTTATTCAATTTTTTAATGTATTTTATCTACAGTATAAAATAAATTAGACATACCAGAAAATAAAATTTTAATTGAATTCATTAAAAGTAATCCCTTAATAATGGGAAATAAATTGGCATTCATGATGACCCGTTATTTTTAACGGGAAAGTACACCAGTATTTTAATAAACAATATTTCTAGCAGATTTCTTAGCTCGTTTTCAAGTTTGTAGAAAGAAATTAAATACAAGTTTCAGTTAACCGAACGCAAATCAGTAATGCAAGAGTTCTTTACTTTAAGGAAGCAATTTCACTTCCTTTCTAATTTCATGTACTGTAACACACATTGAATCCACCCAATATTTTCCTATTCATTCACATTGGTTCTTAATAGAAGTATCCAAACTTCTGTATTTCTTTATCTAACTTCTATAGAAAACAGTAGCAGAAATTACTGCTTAACTAATGTTCTGTGTAGGCAGATCTACTAAAACACCACTTAGTTGGACTACTATGTCCAAGTCTACTTCTAGTACAACTATGACTACAATGTCATAGTTGTATTCTACTATGGTAACCGGAAACAGCACATTTTCTAACTTCAGTTTATTAAGAAACTACTACCAACTAAACAACTATTGTTAAATCAGATGAGAGTTAGAGTTAAAACGCACGCATATACCATTTAAAAGAACACTTATTAATTAAATAACCATATCTAGTTATATTACTACCATTTAAAAAAATGAAAAATGCAGATTCTCGCAGAATAAAACAACATTATCACCGTGAAACTCTGAACAGCTAAAAAATGGAATTTCATAATTTAGAATAATGTATTTACATAATGTATATTTTTTATTGATATTTCAAATACAAAAGATCCTAATTCGTTTCACGGTATCAAATATATTTATCATATAAAAATTGTAATATAGATAAGTAGCAGTTTATTAAAATGCTTTTGATGACACCACCGCTAAGAGAACTGCATGTCCAGTTGTCCACTGAAAGAAGTCACCATTTCACCACATTGCTTCAGCTCAATTCATGAAGAGGATCTGCGTAAAAATAAACATTCATATAGAGTATATTATTTCTGGAAGTTTTTTTTAACTTTTATAAGCAAATATCACTAAGTGAATCAAATTATTGGAAAAAATATTATTTCTTCATTTTCATATTATTATCTACATGAAAGATTGTGAAATCATAAAGCTCAAGAATTAAGATAAAAGTAAAAAGTGGCAAAATCAATTATCTCTAATGTTGTGATTTATTATTTTTAATAATACCTATTGATAAATGAATAAGATACATAATTTGAAATTCAACAAAAAATGTATCCACTGCCATTGAATAAGCATGAATCTACATATTCATCAGCCTACTATAATAGTCATGACATGCATATTATATTGGGACAAATACTTAGATTAATTACATAACTATTATATATAACAGTAGCATAATACAGTTTTTTTTTACTTATTTGTCTCGATTCTAAACTTGAATAACTATGCATCCAATTGGCCGATTTAAACAAATTAATTATTCGGGGTTGATAATATAAGCAACTACATTAATCTTTACTAAATTTCGTTATGCCCACCATTGAATTCAAAATTAATCTAAGACGCATCACAAAGTTAACCATAGCTGCAGATATCATTTCTTGAGAAACCTGATTAAACGCTATTGTAATGGCGGCTTTCAGATGATTTAACCTTTCATAGTTCTGTTTATTGACGAGTCTTTGATTAAAACCCAGGAAGAAAAAGTCCACCGGACTCAAGTCAAGTGAGCGAGAAAGCCGGTAATAAGGTCTTACCGGCTTAATAAGGTCTTAATAATATTTCCAATCCCCCTGCCAGGGAACTTTTCATTTAAATAGCTATGTCCTGACGTCCTTTTTGTGAGTGGGTGGGTGACTGACCAATGGGAAAAATTGTGGGCATTGATTCCCCCATCGATATGAAGTACTCCTTCATCCGAAAAGAAGAGGAGTTTGATAAAATTGGCTCAACTTTTTACAAGCATCTTCAAAAACTTTAGAAGTTAATTTGCAGCCTAAAATTTGAGAAAAAATACTTTAATTCCAAAGGTATATATAGGGAACCTGTTTTACAAACCAAGTAAGACCATAAACAATGTGGAGTCTATTCAGACCAGGTTTGTGTAAATCAGCTAATTGGATGCAAACTTATCCAACTTTAGAATCGGAAGAAATAAAAAACACACCCTGCACTTCTATTCAATTGCAGTGGATGAACACATTGTACGACTTACCTCAGTGCGTTTGCAGTAAGGTTTGCCAATAATTCAGGAGTGATGCTGGGAGAAGTGTTCGGGGTCTTTGCAAAAAACCTCATCTGAAACGAAGTAAACCTTGCTGAGAACACCAGCTGAAAAAATAGGTTATTCCAAAAGCATTTGTCAATGTATGTACATTTATTCGAATAGGAAAGATAACATGTTTATCATGATACATTAATAAGCCAAATGCATTATAAACTACAATGATGTGTAATGTAAGGAAACAAATATTCTAGATTTAGAATATCGTTACTATTATTAATAACTGGAACTATTTCATTGATGTAAATAATATAGCTATACCTACCATTATATATATATTATAATCAACACAAACAACTTTGTAATAATGAGTTAAAACTAGAATATTATTTTAATTTCTTTAGTTTGTTGCTTTATAATAAATACATAAGTAGAGTGTCCCAGAAAAATGTGCCCACTCTTTTGAGAGCTTTTAATTTTGCTATTAAGTGAAAAAATAGAAAAAAATACAGAAACTCACGAGAAATTCGCAGAAAAACTTTCAATTCGGAAAGGACATGTGGCAATTAACAACTTTAAAGACAATTGTTTAATTTGTTTTACAAAGGAAATCTTGCAAATACTTAATGACTACATCACTGCACCAGATCAGGAACTTTATGGTAATTCATTTGATATTTTAGGTTTATGTAGATTGGTGCACAAACCCATAGTAAAAAATTTGTACGAGTAATGGAGAACTGGTTCCTAAGACGTATTTGGTCAGAAAATATTGGAAAGGGATTTGATGTTTATTAGCCTACAAAAATCACTGATCTTTACCCATACATTTCTTTCGCTAATTAATCCTTTACTAGCTTCATTGTACTTCTGTTTATTTCTTCATCACTAACTTATAGATCGATAAAAAATATTTTTTAAAGTAATATTGTACTAAATGATTTTAATTATGGCAATTAATACCACGGGATTATTTTTATGGGATATCATGTATATAAATAATTTAAGAGGATATTTAGAAAATTCACGCCAACTAAATAAAATAATGCAAAACAAAATAATGATTAATATTTGCTCAATAGAACAAAATTTATTCTCTTAATCATTAATGAAATAACGTTAGGAAGCTACAAGCTAGTTAATATAGAATAGCTTACCCTGCAAGTTAGGAGACAGAGTCGTTCCTGATGAAGATGAAGGTAAGGATTACCTCTATAGCCCAGATCCTGTTAGGTCAGTCGAAGTGATAAACGGTATGAAATCCTTTTCACTTTTAGCTGGTGGAAAGAAAGATTAGGTTACAATGGATTGATCAACTACAGTGAATGAATTGATTGATTGATCAACTTGTATAATACTCAATGATGATTATTCAAATGTTATTCAAAAACAGATACCTGTAATATCTATATCTATAGCTAGCAACAGGGCCTCATCTTAGTTTACTGCCAGAGTTGGTAACATTTGAGTGACACTAGCAGATATGAAGAACTTCACCCAGTAGATTATCCCAGAGTTACTTTAGAAATTTACAGTCACCATCTGATTGGGGATGAGACAAACAGAAATTAACGAGAAAAAACAATTAGCTATGTCATATTTTTTAATTGATTATAGGATAAGTTGACTAATGATTTGATGGAAAATTATTCTTGACTATCAAGTATAGGAACATTAGAAATATGATGAATCTACATTTGTGAGGTCTACATTTCTACAACCAGCTGGCCAGTCTTCCATTTGGCAGGTGAGTTTAAGAGAATAATATTGAGCACTTCAAATGCAAATGGAGAAAAATATCTGATATTTTTCCTATGCCACTAATACAATGTTATTTTGGAGAGAATTCATGAAGTTTTGGTTATTTTGAAAGAAAATTTAGCTTTACTTGAGAGAAAACTTGACTTTCTTAGAAAAAACCTTTCTGTAGAATATACTATTGATGATGTTGAGGGGACGAAATACACAATATTTCTATGTAAGACAGGAAAGTAATCATTGTAGGGTGAAAATATTGAGCTTTTGAATACCGGTCACCACATTTAAGATAGGTATTTTTAAGAAGAGAGGTTTGGCTATCAGGTGGGAGATTTTTACTTGAGAACAATTTCGCTACATTTGTGCGGTACTTTACATAAATTTATTCTCAAGAGTGTTCAGCTAAATGGGTGACTTAGTCCAAAATTTGAAATATAATAAATGAGTAGTAAAGCATGTAAATAAGTGAAATAATCCAAAAATTGTGCATCAGAAGAGAATACTTTTCATTTACCCATTAAGCTTGGGACTTTCCTGACATAGGGTCTCAAAGTTAAATCCTGGTTCTTTAACTTTAAGCAACTTTTCATAAGAAAAAGTCTATCCTGCTGAACCTTATATATTCTAAATGGTTGCTTATTGAAAGAAGTGCAATAATTCATCACATATGTTTTGATTTATTGATTTTATGAGCGCTTTGAAGCTATAATATTAATTATGGTTTCTGTGGTTTGAGGCTGAAGTTAGTTAAGTGTGCTGCAATATGACATCCTAGTTTTAGGCTAACTGAATATATTTTAAGTTCTTTTCTTACTAATAGGCAATATTTGAAGTAATAGGGTACTCACACACTACAAGCGAAGGGAGTTCCGCTCTGCTTGCAGTATGACCTGCCCAGCATCTCTGCATATGAAAACCAATCAACATTAATGGTGCTCTGCCTGTATTGTGTATGTACCCTAACGCAGTAGCAATATTATGGCACCCTAACTGACTATGTTCTCAAACCACATAAACACTCATAAAATACATATCTTCAACAGGCGATGTAGAATCAATGAAACGGAACCTTTTCATTTACAAATTGCCCTTGATGACGTTATAATGTCTTTGGGTGAACATCTCGTCACTATCAAATGACCTGAAGTAGGGAGAGGAATAAATAGCCCTTGGAATTAATAACCTCTCTTAACTTAACATTAAAAATTTGTGAACAATATTCTACCATTTATATTTGCTTCAGTTTCAGTGTATTTCAGAGATTCTACAAACAGGTCTAGACACCCATAAAATTAATAAATCTTAATCCAGTAAAATCTCTTATCATCATAAGCAATATTTTAGAATAAATTCAGTTCAGCAGGATTCAGAATTTCTTGAATAAAGGTGCTTAAAATTAAAAGGTCTGCAATATACCTGAGTGGTGGGTTCCTAAAATAATCAGAACAGCCCAGAATAACAGGATGGTTATGACAGACTAATATGGTCAGACTGCAGAAACTGGTTAAGTGCTATAGAATTTTTTATATTCCTTTTGTTCTCAAAATGTCCCATATTTTTTGCAGACTGGCTTAATATATAATTACTGAAAAGTAAGAACAGAAGCCAAAATGGAGGATTTCTTGGAGAAAACTTTACAAGGCAATTCCTGCAGTCTGGATAGAATGTTTAGTGTGAGAGACTCCTATTTTGACATCTGAGATGCAGTGGCGCCCGTTCTGACCTCTTGAAAGGCGGCAGCGCCCGTTCTGACCTCTTGAAAGGCGGCAGCGCCCGTTCTGACCTCTTCAAAGGCGACAGCGCCCGTTCTGACCTCTTCAAAGGCGACAGCGCCCGTTCTGACCTTTGAGAGGCGCCTGTTCTGACTTCTGAGCGGCGGCATAGTTTAAGAATTAAACAATGGTAGTACAGGGTGTCTGCAAGAAAAGTAATAGATTAAAAATGGTTAAATTAAAAAACTATTAGTGGTAGAAGATTGAAATAGGTTTAATATTAAAGATAAGAATTCCAAGTTTTATTTTATAAAAGACTACCACCAAACTCAATAAAGATGAAAAACCTTATTTTGTCAAATTCAGTATAGAGAATTATAGCATAGGTTAACAAAAAAGTAGCCAATTTAAAAGGGCTGTAATTTGTAAACTATTTCAGCTATATGTACAACTGAAATAGGTTTCACCTAAAAGAGAAGAATCTTAAATTTATTTTGATATCATTCATTCATATGTAAAGAGTGTTTATAGGCTCATCTATAGAGCTTTAATATCATTTAGCGGTTTATTATCCCCAAGAAAGACACAATTAACAGTGAAACAGAGAAAACTTATCCTTTTATAATGTTTAAAAATGGATCCGTGATAACTATAATTTACTGATTTTAGGAATGACATTATGTTAAAATTATGAAATTATGTTAAGTGGAATGTCCACTTATTTATTTGATACACACGTTTTAAATGGAATATGATCATGAACCCATGCTAATACTCTACACAAAATTTGATTAAAAATCAATTTTAGTCTTGGATAAGTTTATTGAGTTTGGTGGTGGTGAAATAAAATAAAACTTTGAATTTTCTTCTTCAAAATGAAACCTATGTAAATCTTCTAGCAATATTAGTTAACAAATTATAACAATTTTAAATCCGCTACTTTTTTGCACACCCTGTATATACATTGGATTCTAGTACAGTAAGTCATAAAAACAATTACTAAATGACCTCCATATATAATAAATCTTCATTCCTATCTGCCACTCAGATTCTGCATAATGTGTCTCCTGACTATCAGTCCTCAAGAGATTTTATTTCGACTTTGACATTTTGTCAAGAGTCTCAGCAGCAGATTCAGAATCTCCCTCAGCTAAATTAATTAATGTTAACATAGGAATTGATTCAAAATCTCTCTCAGCTAAGTTAATGATAACATAGGAATTGATTCAAAATCTCCCTCAGCTAAATTAATGATGACAGGACTTAATTCAAGATGCATATCTCCTAGTACTAGACTCCTCCAGAGATCTGAAATTTCTAGAATTGGGTTTAGATTTGTCCTAGAGAATCTTGGGGAAAATGTTGCAAATTCTGCAGACTGGCTTATCAGACAGAACGTACAGTGGTGCAACGTACTGCTACTTTCATACGCCGCTATGCTTATAGATTTGTATCAAAAGCTGAAATTAACATCTGAACATACTTGAGTTATAAGCTACATATAGATATAAGTAGGTAACTATCTGACTCAGAGACTCTTGAGTTTTGATCATTTTTAATATAAGCCAATGAATTGACTGTAACATAATAACAAGGGATAAAAGGAGTCATTTTAAGTAGTTTTTCAGGAATACCATTAGTTTTGGAAACTCTGTTTACAAAATATTACCAGAAACCAGTCTGTACTTGGTGCAAAAAATTCCATAGACTTTTTAAAAAAGCTGAAAAATCCACCAATTTTTCAAAAATTTGGCTACTCCACAAACATTTTTCCAATTTATCTAGAATGGAAAACTCAAATTCTAACAGAGTTACTCATGAAAACTCAACTGCAGATTTTATTAATTATTAATCCTGCAGAGTATTAGTAAAGTTTGTAACATGCATAATTCAATTTTTTCATATAATATGAAATATATAACTGATTTTTACATAGTTAAAAAGAGATAATGTGTAGTTTCTGCAGAGTTGTCTTCGGGATGAGTTCTCACATAGTTGATTTTGAATCTCTAACAGAGTTACTAGTCAATCAGAAGAGAGTTATTTATCAACCGAAAATTAGTGGTAACACTAACATAGGAATAATTAATAAATAGCTTAACATCCACCGACTTTGCTATAATATTATTTTCAAAGAGGAAAAATTACACTGACATGTTGGTGCAATTTACAATATAATGCAGTCTGGAATTCAGATATTTCTAAAACACCACGAAATAAAGTTTATAGTAGGTTAGGATATACTTTCGATCTGAATATAGCTTAAATAGGCTTATAGCCTATCAAGTTTGGGGGGTATGGAGAGCTGACAGACAGGAAAGGTACATATATTTGCAGTTTGTTTATCATGTATAATACCTATATCTCCGATTGATTCATGCATACTAAATGTTGAAATTACCTATGAGAAATCTGATGGAAAAATTTAGAAGTCAGCTAAAAGGTCTAAAACAGTGTACCTACAATGCTATGGTCTAGTCTGCAGAAGAAGTTACCTCGAGGCTCAAGTCTCAGCAAATACTTATATGATCCCACTCTGGAAAAAATGGTCTTTTCTGATGGATTAATTACTCTGTTGGAGTTTAGCAAACCTTAAAATACAGTAATAAATTAATAAGGATCTGTATAATCCGCAGCATTTAGCCTCTAAAATTCATCTGTTAGCCTAAGTTATTTCAAGGTCTCGATATAAGTTATATTGAGACCTTGAAATTAGTCTCCTGAATTATCCGGCGACAATTTTCAAATTAAATTATTTAAATCCTATGTTTGCATCATTACATCATTTACATGTAATTATTGGAGAGTATTTTAAATTCTTTGTACTTTTAGAGAGAAATTTGAAAATCTTTGGAGACAAATTGCCCCAAAAATTAAATATATCAATATATCTGGAGAGTGAAGACTGATTGTGCATGATTTGCAGACTGGGATACGTTAACCTATCTATCTAGGGGCCAAATAATAGTAATATAGTAATTCTCCTCTCACCAAATGAGAAAAAATCTCTCCAAAATGATCAAACTATCATGAATTCTCTCTAAAATAACATTGTAACATGGGGAATAAATCCAGATAATTGGAAATTTCTCGCCGTTTACAATTGAAGGGCTCGAAATAGCTGTCACAAACTCGCAATTAAAATGGAGAGAAAGGACATGCTTTCTTTCCTTGCCTAGGGAGCCTAGGGGCAGCTAAGGTGCCAAGTTAATGCCAGACTGCAGAATATGGAACATTTTTCCAAGACTCTCTGCATGAGATCATGAATTAATTCCTATGTTACCATTAATTTTGCTGCAGATATTCTGAATCTGCTGATGAGAGTCACAGAGTAACTCTCTCTCAAATCAAAATTTAAAAATCTCTGTGGGAGAAGAGACACATTATGCAGACTGGTGTTAATGTAATAAAACATGTCCAAACTAGACATTTTGATGGAGAGTTTGTGACAGTTGTTTTGAACTTTTGAGCCATGTCTCAGAGGGTCTGAGGCTGGAAAAGTTTCACAAAAAATCTGAGCCAAGCCCAGTCTGTATTTGGTGCACAAAATCCCACTGACTTTTTCAAAAAGCTGAAAAAATCCACCATAAATTTCCAGTAATTTGGCTGATCCACAAACATTTTCCCAATTTATACACCAAAAATTAATGGTAACATAGCAATAATTAGCAAAAAAATTTATCACGAAATACAGACTGGAGCCAAGCCAATTTGGCTCATTTTATGAAGGTTTCAAGCCAAAATTATTAAATTAACATGGGAACATAGGAATTAATTCAAAATTTAAAGTCAATTAGACATATGGTCATACCTAACTCCTAGCTGCAGAGAATGGTTATTGAGTCGCCAATATATCTTTTTTTTCAAAAATGAGTCAACAAAAATTAGTAATGCAGTCACCAGTCATCAAAATTTAATTCAAATTTTGTAAGTTGACAGTCATCAATACCTATATTATTATACCTACCCAATTATCAAAAGTAAATATACTACATACCTTAATATATAATTGAGACTTAAGAGCATATCAGCTAATCAGAGAGAGGCATACAACTGATACCAGCCAATCAGAGAGCGTGAGAGGCATACAACTGATACCAGCCAATCACAGAGAGCCTGAGAGAGGCATACTTTCTTTCATAGTTAATTATTTTTATTTTCCGATAATTAGTCACCATGTATAAGAGTATGTCAGTTAAGGGGACCGTCCGTAAATTTTGTAAACAAATTTATAAATAAAGCTACGGTTATGAAACTTAGTTCCTAAATATAAAATTGAATAATATTATGTTTTTGTTCTTGGCCTTTTTTGATTAGACGCATAGAAAACAAGTTATTCGAATTTCGAACTGGGAATTCAAACATGTACTTCTGATACAGTTTTGTAGCTACGGGTTTGCGGTTTTTTTCATTCGATTCTCCTGGTGATTCTCTACAAAAGCCCGAGGATCGATTTTTGAATTTCGAATTAGTTTACGAAAAATTAGATTTTTCGTGAAAAAACTAAAATTTTCAAAAAAAAAAATATATTTCAAAAAAAAAAATTATATTTCGAAATTCAAAAATCGATCCTCGGGCTTTTGTAGAGAATTACCAGGAGAATCGAATGAAAAAAAACGCAAACCCGTAGCTACAAAACTGTAATAGAAGTACATGTTTGAATACCAAAAAGTTAGTAATTTTTCAACTGCAAGAAAAATGAGTTCAAAGTTTTAATTTGGACTATGTATGGCACTAAATCCCCGCAGGGCGAAGTGCCCCGCTATTACTACTCAAAGGTAGTGGGTATCACTGGGCGCCACCCAGCTCTCTAGTAAAGTTTTACATAGCCAAACAACAACCGCTACAGAAAAATAAAACCAACAACGAACACCCATCAATATCCTCCGGGTTGATAGTCATGGGAGGGTCCAGCCTCATCACGCCGACGTTGCTTCGGTGGTCATCTTTGCTGGTGTACTAGCCTCACTATTCCTTCTCTTCAGAGTTGTCTTTTCAGTAGAAAGACCCAGACGTGTCAAAAGAAAGCGATGAACATTACCAAAGTTATGAACAAGAGCTGTATCAGTAGTGACGAACTGAACTCTTGTCGAGATTAGCGTCCTTCACTTGAGAACTCTCGTCCACAACTGCCAGATCTATTTTATTAGAATGCTTCTGAGAGGCTAACTTTGAATAACAGTTAGCCAATTGTGAAATAATGATGTAATTAGCAGCCACTTAGCTAGGCACGCATGTGCCAAATCTAAGAGTTAGGCGGCTCACCCACGCTGTGCCAGATGTAATGGCGCGCCAAATTCCAAGCTCCCAACCCCTGTGGAAGGGGAGGGGGGTGATAAACAGCTGATTTTTCTTTGCGAGATCAATCTTAGTAATATAAACTAGCTATTTAAGCAATAAAAAAAATATTGAAACTTGTAGTGATTTAATCACGGACGGTCCCCTTAAAGCCAATTAATTGCCAATTGGCTTAGATTTGAAATGATCAAATCTAAGATACCTAAGTCTAATTGGCTTTAAATTTTGAATTAATTCCTATGTTCCCTTGTTAATTTTTCTTTTTGGCTTGAAATCTTCAATAAATGAGCCAAATTTTCTTGGCTCTAGACTTTTTGTGAAATTTTGGCTCAAAAACTAGCAAACAATTTTCCAGCCTCTGAAACATGGATTATCAATTTTAATTTTAAATCTAATTAAAGTGCTCATAGTCGTCCAAGTAAAATAGTATGTCTCTTAAACTCACCATTTGTCTCTCCAAAATTCAACAAATTCTCTCCAAAATGATCAAATTTTCATAAATTCTCTCCAAAATGATCAAATTTTCATAAATTCTCTCCAAAATAACATTGTAGCATAGGAGAAAAATAGATAAAACTCGCCATTTGCATTTGAAGGGCTCAAAATAACTGTCACAAACTCGCCATTAAAATGGCGAGTTTGGACATGCTTTATTACTTGGATAGTCGTCTATCCAGACTGCAGAAACTGGTAAAGTGTTCTCCAAGAAATCCTCTATTTTGGCTTCTGTTCTCAGTAAAATACATGTAGATATAGGAGGAAAATGAAATTAAGGATTGTTCGCACAGAAAATGTCAAAAATGTCCCATTTTCTGCAGACTGGTCGTCTATATATGGGAAAGATACTTATTTTTCAATTTTAAGTAGACAATGACAATTAATCAGCAACTTGGTAATACATACTCTTAAACTAGGACCTAACTGAGATTTGACTAGGGTGAAGCAGGTAAATTGCGGCCCACTAAATAACTGCGGCCTCTACCAACAGAAACGCCATAGGGCATAGCTTCAAAACACTCGTTAAAAACAAAGAATTAAATTGTAGCATGCACTGTGCTCATTTTGATAGCAACGCAACATTTTAATGTAATTTCGGTTCAGAATATTTTCGAGATTCACTTGTGAGTTCAAGTTGTGAGGGCCGCAATTAAAAATTAAAGGGCCGCAATTTACCTGCGTGACCGGTGAACCGTGACCCTATTTCAAATCAAAGCCAATTAGGTAAATGGCTTTAACTGACATACTCTTATACATGGGTTTTGAGCCCTTCAATGACAAATAGTGAGAAATATTATATAACATTTTCCTATATGGCTATATCTACTGACTACTAGGTAACTACAAATTACAATGTTATTTGAGAGAATTTATGATAATATCAATATGATCATTTTGGAGAGAAATTTGGTGATTTTTGGAGAGACAAATGGAATGAAGAGTTTATGAGCCACCAGCCTTTACCAGCTCCTGCAGTCTGGGGGTGACGGAGGTCAAGCAGGTAAATTGCGATACACTGACTAACTGCGGCTTCTTACAACAAAAACATCATAGGGTACATTCAAAACACACATCAAAAACTTAAATTAATAAATTATAGCATGCACTGCGCTTCTTCTGATAGCTATGCAAAATTTTAATGTAAATTCAGTTCAGAATGTTTTGGAGACTCTCTCGAGAGGGGCGCAATTAAAAATTAAAGGGCAGCAATTTACTTGCGTGACCCTAATACTTATTTTACTTGGATGAGGCTGAGCCATACTAGGGTCAAGCAGGTACCTAATGGTGGCACCCTAAATACCTAACTCATGGAAGTACTAGTAGACCTAACTGCGGCCTCTAGTAACAGAAACAATGAGAAACATCATAGCACAGTCTGCAAAGTGTTGATGTTCAAAATAGTACCTAGATGTTCCAATAATATTGGAACTGTACTGGGAACATCTGTACACCAGAAAGTTAGAAAACAGAATTTAAACTATTTGATTGATAGAGCATAATTATCTCTCAATTCTAAGCTTGATTTTTAATTTATTTTATTCATATACATAAGCGTTCTTAAAATAAATAAATTTGTACACGGTATTACCGTATAAACTAGAGTATTCATTTTAAAAGACCAGAGATTTTGATTGGTTGAATCTCATGAACGTTAAAATTAATAATTCAAAATTTGATCATAAATAAGATCGTCGTTATTAATTTGGGATATACCTAGTATTTACATTTAATTAGTCCAGATGTTTTATAGGGTGAATGAAATTTGAACATAAGAAGCATGTCAATCTGGGATTCAGGAAACGGAAAGAAGCCCGCTATTAAAAAAAATAGCCATTTGGTATTAACCGGTGCTCTTACATAATTATATAAAAAAAAAATTGCCCACATGGTGACAGGGAACATTAACCACCACATACAGGTATAAAAGCACATAAGTAAAAAAGTCCACGATAATGATGAAACCAAAATTACACAAATTGCTCGCCACTCTCTATTTATCGTCACGTTTCAGTTATTTTCGTCTATAGCAAGACCTATAAACATTTTCATGATTTAGGTTTTTACAGTTCGATGTTTCCAATTATTTTTAGTATCGTTACAATAATTTGAATAAGTTCATTTGAAATTACAGTTAGAATGCCAGTTTATCTGATGTGATGTATGACGACACGGTACATTCAGGACAAACCTACCGAAATTGAGTAGGTATAGAGAATTTGTTATGCGCGATTTTACGCTTCAAATAGAAAAATTCAAAGTAATGTTCATACAATTTTGTTTCTGTTTAATTGCATTTCTTGAATATAAAATCAGAAATTAATTTGGTTATCAATATCTAAAATAAATGGATGTGTCGATATTTGGGTATCAAATAAAGAGAATTTTCCATTTATCGTCATAAGGGTGACGATTTTTACCCATTTATCGACCTACTAGAATATAATTAGGGTGGTAAGGTAACTTTTATACATATAATAGAATCAGAATAGTTAATTATACATACTATTCAATATACCTTGTTCATCTAAATACTGATTAGTAAAAAAATATATATTTAAATAGAAAAGGGCCATCTAATTATAAAACGTATAAAATTGTCACAAGTTTTAGACGTCATGTTGTATTGCCATATACGTTATCCAAAGAATGTTTGTAGATCTGCGTGTGATATTTAGAATTAATATATAGCTAATATTCATCTTAAAATCATTTAATGGCTAGTTTATTGTTTATGTTTCTCTGATTCGGTTATTTATTATTTACACAGTATACGATGATAGATATTTGTGAACTTCATCTATTGGGAAAAACAAACAGCGTGATCTATCAAAATTTCGATACGACTTTGGTTATCTATAACTTTTTTCTCTCAAAATAAATTGATTTCAGCTAAAATAATTCATATCATAAATTAAATATTGTTAATCCATCATATTATATCTCAAATGTCATTTCCAGTGTCCGGGAAAAATATGAATATGTTAGATAAACTTTGCAAAATTTAGTTTGCTATATATATTTTTCATTTATTTTAAAGGTCCTCTCCAGGCTCCGAAAAAAAAATGAGTTTATAACATATTACTATAGAACTAAGGTCTTCGATCATTATTCTACAAACCGCATACAATTCGTTTCAGTATCTATTTTAAAATTTGTTTTTAAAGTCTTTTAGTACTCTGTGAGCAACAATTGAGCGAATCTCTAATCTGATGCTCAAGAAGAAGATTGTACACCCTTTATTATGATTGCAAACTTGAATTTTATAAACAAACCATGCGTTTTCGGCCATTATTTTAGATATTAATTGTTTCTTTAACTATATAATCGTTTCTATTATAAGTTCTTTCAATTTTATACCTTTACACGAATATTAAATGGATTTATTAAATCTAATAATCCTAGTTGACAATCAAAAAAAATGGTGTACATTCTTTTTCTTCAGGCTGAAAATTTCTTAAATCAGTAAGTCTGAAGTAAAATAGGTTTTGTAGATTTTTAATTATGAAAATATTTTAAAGCATATAAAATGAAAAATATGCTACCAAATTCGATGCGGTTTGCAGCAAAATGATAATAATCATTAGCCTCGTTGAATAAGACAATAAAAATATTTGCTTGGAGGGGACCTTTAAAGTTTTTAATACTCAGTGTGATCCAATAGTACAAAGCATCATTGTGATATTTAAGATAATTTAGTGAGAGAGAAATTAAAAATATTGTTGCTTTACTTAATTACAATTACGTAAGGGTTTTTACGTCTGCTGCAGAATCGGAGGCCAAATCACTGACTTCAAGTGTAATTTTATTAAGGGAAAGTGGATTCATGAGCAAAGTCAAATACCACCTGTCCGTTTCTAGCTCATGGATGCAGGAAAGCTACTCAGTGAATGCAGCCACTTACCAAGGAATGTGACGAAGAACTATACGTAAATACGGTGACTGCACTCACGGATCGAAGAGGAAAATGAAGAGGTGATAGTAAATGAAACCGACGAGTCTACCTAACACAAAATCAAAGACCTCGTAGTTGAAGAGCATAACCCTAGCTCTATGCTCTAAAACTGAACTGCAACCGCTCTAATTCACCACAGACAGTTCCAGGATAGAGCACTCAGTCCTGAAGCTGTCTGTGGTGAATGGAAAAGAAGGAGAGTGACATCTCTTGGGCCCCGAAATTTTGCAATTTGGATTGTGTGTTGTCTTTTTTCATTTTTTAACGCTAATTGCAGTTTTGGAGGATAGCGCTAGGGTTATGCTCTTCAACTACGATGTCTTAGATTTTTCTGTTAGGTAGGCTCTTATAGGCTTCATTAACTATCACCTCTTCGTTTTCCTCTTCTATCCGTGAGTGCAGCGTACGGTACGTGTGTTCCTTTTCGTCTCATTCCTTGGTAAGTGACTGCATTCAGTGAGTAGCTGTTTTACATCCATTCGAGCTTTGTCACCGACGGTGGTAGGTGATTTTATTCATGAAGCTACTTTTCTTTCTGACTGCTTCTTCCAGTCCCTTGTATTTAATTTTCCATTTTGAAATCAGCTATAAGGTTTTTGGTTCCGAAACAGACGTTAAACCCTCTCCTCATTCATTAATATCCCCATTCTGTCATTGTTTCCTCTGCTCAGCGACCAATTTCCCTCATTCTACTTTTATACTACCATTCTACCTGTTTTTGCTCCCATTTCACCCGATTTTCCTTCATTTTACCTGATTTTCCCCCATACAACCCAATTTTCTCCATTTTATCTATTTTTCCCCATTATACCTAATTGTACTCCACTCTGCGGCGTATTTAGGATTCGGTCAAGGGAGGAGGCACTTTAAAAAAAAATAAGTTTCTGAAAAAAATCTACGGATAATTCCTCAGACTGGTCAGTTATTTGATTGTTTCAAATGCTTTGAACATGCTTACACTGTGTTCCGATGAGAAGCGTCATTTTTAAAATTGCGAAATGGTAGGACGTCATTATGTTCATAGAGTATAAAGAATAGATTTTATCCTATAAATATTAGCATTCTTCTTAAACCTTAAAAATGTTTTGGAATTTGAGAAGAAATGCATCGTCCTATACTCTGTAGTTTGTCGAAACACCTTCTTCTCCAACAGTATTTCGAAAATTCATACTTCACTCCATGACAAGTGGAAGGGCGGCTAAATCTTACCACCTGAAAAATTTCACAAGAGTTCGTGGTCTATTCAATGAAACTGGTTCTATTCACAAGAAAAGCAAATGATAACAAAACCAAAAAGAACAGAAACAGTGATTCAGGAGGTGAAGAGTTTCTATGAAGAACCCCACAGAACCCCCCAGTTTCTCAGCAGATTTCACCAACCAAAACTCCGTTGAGGAGGATCGTCAGGTACACTAATGAAAATCCCTGAAATATCAACGGAATAAATGATAGGTATGATGCTAAGGTAATATCTTTGTTGCCATTATCAATTGAATGGATATAATCTTTCATGCATTCCTTGATGATGATGGCAACTTGTCATCGGTTAATGGTGTTTCATATCTCAGATTGCTATAGGACATTATTTGGTGCTAGCTTGCTATGCAATCTGATCATCATTTACTGGTTTTGCATGCGATCTATTTAGAATTTATTAGCAAATATAAATGATGCAAACAGGTATACGAGATACCAACTATATATAGTATTCTATTTCCTTAAATAATTATATACTATTTTCCTATACAAATCCTTATTATGGAAATACTTCACGAAAATATCGTTATATAAACTACATCCTCCCAAACTTATTTGGATATAAAGTTAAAATAAGCAATTAATATTATTTTTTACTTTCAATGCATGGTGACAATATCATCTCGTCTATATTGTTTGTTTTGTATCACAGTTACTTAAAGAGAAAAGTTATCATAATTATTAAAATGAAAATACTAATACATTATCAGATTACATTAACCTCACAGAGGTTACCAAACTAGCAACCCTTGTTTGGCCCATACTGAACCATTCTGCTTCTCGTTCTTCATTTTGGTGGATGCAAGAAGGCGCTCCACCACATTGAAAACATGCAGTTCATTTGCAGAAGAATGGAAAATTCCTAGCCAGCACACAATCAATATCAAAAGGTTTTTCCTACATATAGGCTTGATGAACTCTAGATTAAAGGTCCCCTCCACGCAAATATTTTTATTGCCTTGTTATTTTTAGATCCATAGAACTGTACAATAAACTTCCTTCTATTTTAACAGAACCAATGTCAGATTTTAAATTTAAGAAGCTTTTTAAAGAATATTGTTTTAGTAAATGTAGTTCTTAGTTTTTTATTGTTTGTAGATTTTTAATTAGGTTTCACAAGTTTTAACTTTCACGGAACCTTAGCTGCAATTAATTTGTATTTTTGTTTGAATTGTGTATTTTTTCATTCTACTCTGTATATATTTTGTAAGCTCAAATAAATAAATAAAATAAAATAAATAACTAGGCTAATGTTTCTAATCATTTTGCTGCAAACTGCATAGAATTTGGGAGCATATTTTTAATTTTATACGCTTTAAAAGATTTTTACAATCAAAACTCTGTAAAACCAATTTTACTTCCGACTTACTAATTTAAGAAATTTTCAGCCTGAAGAAAAAGAATGTACACCATTTGTTTTGATTGACAACTATGTATTAGGTTTAATAAATCCATTTAATATTCATGTAAAGGTATAAAATTGAATGAACTTATAATAGAAACGTTTATATACTTTAGGAAACAATTAATATCTAAAATAATTTAAATAAAGGCCGAAAACGCATTGTTTGTTTATAAAATTCAAATTTGTAATCAAAACGAAGAGTGTACAATCTTCTTCTTGAGCATCAGATTAGTGATTCGCTCAATTGTTGCTCACAGAGTACTAAAAAACTTTAAAAACAAATTATTAAATATATACTTAACCGAATTGTATGCGGTTTGCAGAATAATGATCGTAGACCTTAGTTCTGTAATATTATGTTATAAACTCATTTTTTTCGCGGAGCCTGGAGAGGACCTTTAAATTTTTTTTTTTTAACTACATTTATGGGTGAAAATGTCACCTGTTTTGTAAATGCTTGTAACTTGTTTTTTTTTTATCAATAAAGATTATTCTTATTATTATTCTCATTTTCACTTCTTGGCTTAACTTAGTCACAATATTCAATCATTGGCTGCAGCAAAACTAATCAATACCATACTGCTACTCTGTGTTTCATCAGATACGTAATTTTTTAATTGCGAATAAGAAGCACTTAAAAATAAGTCAAATACCATTATAGATGCATCACTTTGAAGGAAAATAAAGGATTTTTACTATTTTTCGTTATTTATTGTCTTATACCATATGAGGCCCATCTCCTGAGGTCCTACAAAAAATGTTGAAAATGACCCCCTCTGATGTGAAGACAGAACGATGCACGCTTCAGAACATTCTTCATACTTTCTTGAGATTCTTATTGTTATATTTTTGACCGGAGATTTGAGCACATTGTATAAGAGACTCATCGGGATCTGTTTTTTCTTATATATAAACTCGAGTTTGTGCATATGTGAAAGTCCAAAGAGTTGAGATCTGGACTGTGTGCTGACCCGGAATTTTATTTCCGTACTTTTGCTAATCACTCGACCTCGAAACTTTTCCTTAAATTCTACAGCTGCATTTGTGCAATGTGGTCTTGCATCCACCAAAGTGAAGAAGTTGTAGGCTGGGCCAAATAATGTGCTGGAGCAATCAGAGTTTTGAAAACAATTAACTGGTAACAAGTTGCCATATTCCTTAAGGAATGCTTGAACAATTGGAACCATTCCATTAATAATTGCAACGAAGATCATTACCTTAGCATCATACCTATCATTTGTTTTCCAGATATTTCGAGGATTTTCATTCGTATTTTTTCGATGTGTTTTTGATGGAGGCAAATTAACTTCTCGTCTGTCCAAACGATTCAATTGGCAATGTTGGATGGTTGCTGCATAATCCACTCACAAAACCGCTATTTATGTGGTTTTTGTTAATGGTCGAACTGAAGTTCAATGATAAAAACGGAAACAAAATGAATGTATGGCGATCCTCCACCACGTGGTTTTGGTGTGGATGAAATCTGCTGAAAAGCTTTTCTGAGAGAAAAACTAGTGGTTTCTTCGAAGAAACTCTTCACCTCCTGAATTGCAGTTTGTGTTTTATTGGTTTTGTTTTCATTTGCTTTTTATTGTGAATAGAACCAGTTTCATTGAATAAACCACGAACTCTTGTGAACTTTTTCAGGTGGTAAGATTAAGCCACCCTTCCACTTATCTGGGAGTGAAGCATGAATTTTTGGCGTACTGTTGAAGAAGAAGGTGTTTTGGCAAACTACAGAGTACAGGATGATGCATTTCTTCTCAAATTCAAAAACATTTTTGAAGTTGAAGATCAATGCCAATATAATTAGTGTAATAAAAATCTACTCTTTATGAACAAAATGTTTATACATAATACGACTTGAAGCAATTTAATTTCTCACATTTCGCAATTTATAAATGACGATTTGATAGAATACAGTGTTCGAGCATGTCAAAAGCAATTAAAAATAATCAAATAATTGACATTTCTTCAATTTGTAGAATCAATCCGTATACTTTTATTAATCCGTAGATTTATTTTTAAAAAGTTCAGACCTCAAGGGGGGGGGGGGGGGAGGGGCATCTGCCCTAAATGCCCCCCCCCTTGTATATATGCGCCTGATCCCATTGTACCTAATTTTCCCCATATATTCCTAATTTTCCCCCATTCTACCTATTTTTCCCCCATTCTACTTAATTTTACCCCATTCTATTTAATTTTACACCATTCTACCTAATTTTCCCCCATTCTACCTATTTTACCCATTCTCCTAATTATCTCCCATTCTACCTGATTTTTAACATTCCCTTAATTAGACTGACACTCCATTCATTGCTTCGAGACCCGATTCTTTGGTCTGACACCTAATTAATTGGTCCAACACCTAATTCATTGGCCCGACACCACATTCATAATTGGTCTGACACCCAATTATTTGGTTCGAATATACACTCATTTGTCTGAGACACCTTTCATTGGTCCTAGAAAACATTCATTGGTCCTAGACAACATTCATTGGTCCGACACTACATTACTTGGTCCAACACTCCATTCCCTGGTCCGATACTCCATTCACTGGTCCGAAACCGTATTCATTGGTCCGACACTCCATTCATTGGAGTGTCGTTCTCAGACACCATTCATTTGTCCGACACTTTATTCATTGGTCTGACACTCCATTCATCGCTCCGTTATCACATTCATTGGTTCGAGACTCCATTCATTAGTCTGACACTCAATTCATTGATCCCAGACTTCATACCTCTGTCATGGACTCCATTCACTGGTCCGACATTCTATTCATTGGTCTGATACTCCATTTATATAACTCCGACACTCCAATCATTGATCCGACACTTCATTCATTAAGGAAAATAATGAAGTAAGGGTTTTGAAGATGCAGAAGACATGACGGAACTGTCTGGTATGATGTGCAATATAGTTTTTCTTTTATAACTTAAGTAAAAAACTTTCTTTTCCAGATTCAATTACTACAATAGATAGAGTAGATAATTGTCTATTATCTGTCGAAAGGAATTTTTGGGATTCGAACATGCGAACGAATAATAGACCTGTTTACTTTAATAAAAAGTACTAGAGGGACAGGCTGAAAATTGTAAATCTGACTGATTATTATGATCCTACGGAAGTGGTTCTATTAAATTTATTCGCATCATTTTTTCGATTTTATTGGTATTTTAAAAGTCATTCAAATATTAGGATTCAGATATGTGAATAGTCAATATTACGATACTTTGAACTCGTGGATCCCATCAATTAGGGGACACTTTTGACTTATGATTGGGCCACCTGAATTTCAAGGTTTTCAGCCATCCAAAAACAAAAGGCTGATCTGAAATTCAAGCTAGTTTATGAATACCAGTCCCATTCGAAAACATATCTCTACCTTCGAAAATTAACGAATCTTCAAATTATGATAATTACATTCTGTTCAACATCAAAAACTTTAGTAAAGTTGAAATTTTTGTTCGGTTCTAAATATTCGGAATAAAGTTATGAATTTCAGAAAAAAACGCAATGTTTTTTTTATTTTAATTTCAATATTAGTAAATCACTTTTTCTCAGCTTTGTGAGCATTATTTTCATCCTTACTGATTTTACTGAATCTGAAAACCATTTCCCGAAAGATGAAATATTTTGCAAGATTTGTAGGCCAATCGTGTTCAAATTCAGGTTATTTACTACTCGATATTTATGACATAGCTTAATTTAATGTGTCTATACTTGAAAAAAATTGAGGTTATAATTTAGAGTAAATTATTTCCAAACAACATTAGTCTTATTTAGCAATCGGTTTGCCTGATTCGATGAATTATAAAGTAATTGCGTTTCTATCCCATTAATTTCTTGTTCAATGTTTAATTTCCACCATATTTATTCTACTTTTTTTATGATCCTGAAAATGGACCATTTATCGTCTGTAGACTGAATCAAACATTCTGAATACGAATATGATATATAAAATTGTTAATGTTAATTTCGATGAATTCACCACTCTAACATACAAGTCTTCTAAAAACTCATGTTGAAATTAATAAATTCAATTCAATTTAAAATGCAGATAGGAATATAGTAAACTATGTCAAAAATTAATCAATATCATTTATACTAGAATTATTTCTAATTTATCAAACAGTTATTTAATAGATCTAGGTTTTCTGTGTGTAAAATGGAGTGCTGGAATTTGTATGTGGTTTCCATGGCAACACGCTTACACTAGAAATGGCGATTTTGAAAGAAAACCTCTGTGCGTGGTTATCCTTTGAATTCTTTAAAAATGGAATAGAAAAAGTGACTCATAGTCCATGCTCCTAGTAAATATCATTACTCTATGCTCTTAGTTAGTGTTTTTTGTGTTAACTATTAGGTATCTGATTATATTGCACAATTTAAGCTTAATTCTCATATCAGTGTGTTACAGTTCAACAGTATCTAAAAGCTGAGCGGCGCACCACTGTACTTTCTATTAAAGGTCCTCTCCAGGCTCCGGGAAAAAAATGAGTTTATAACAAAATATTATAGAACTAAGGTCTACGATCATTATTCTTCAAAGCGCATACAATTCGGTTCAGTTTATATTTTATAATTTGTTTTAAAAGTTTTTTAATACTCTGTGAGCAACAATTGAGCGAATCTCTAATCTGATGCTCAAGAAGAAGATTGTACACTCTTTGTTTTGATTACAAATTTGAATTTTATAAACAAACCATGCGTTTTCGGCCTTTATTTAAATTATTTTAGGTATTAGGTAATTGTTTTCTAAAGTATATAAACGTTTCTATTATAAGTTTATTCAATTTTATACCTTTACACGAATATTAAATGGATTTATTAGACCTAATACCTAGTTGACAATCAAAACAAATGGTGTAAGTACATTCTTTTTCTTCAGGATGAAAATTTCTTAAATCAGTAAGTCTGATGCACCCGGCCTCTGATACATCTAGGTACCTAACGGCTAACTATTAAGTTTTTATTTACACCTCAGATTGAAAGTTTACAATAGTTACCCCAAAAAAATTCAATTACAGTTTTCTATGATAAATTCTTTTTTCTATTCCAAATTAAACATCTCAATCAAATAATTAAACTGTGTAGTATAAATTCATTGGATTCAGGTACCGTCAGTCATAAATCTGATAAAACATTTATCAAATTCACTCCATTTATCATTAATCTGTATTCAAAATACCTAAATACAGTGGTGCGCCATAGTACCCAGTCTGAAAAGTATAGCAGGATTTCTGGATTAATCCAGCGCCCAAGTCCTATTTAATTCCTAT
>CANNZV010005591.1:0-25532 GCA_947561585.1 Caprella mutica
CTTTTCTCTG
Source organism: Caprella mutica (assembly GCA_947561585.1). Classification (NCBI taxonomy): domain Eukaryota; kingdom Metazoa; phylum Arthropoda; class Malacostraca; order Amphipoda; family Caprellidae; genus Caprella; species Caprella mutica. Next base: position 11 of record CANNZV010005591.1, read on the forward strand.
ATAGTACATCATCACAGTGACTCTTTTCTCTGATAGTACATCATCACAGTGACTCTTTTCTCTGATAGTACATCATCACAGTGACTCTTTCCTCTGATAGTACATCATCACAGTGACTCTTTTCTCTGATAGTACATCATCACAGTGACTCTTTCCTCTGATAGTACATCATCACAGTGACTCTTTTCTCTGATAGTACATCATCACAGTGACTCTTTTCTCTGATAGTACATCATCACAGTGACTCTTTTCTCTGATAGTACATCATCACAGTGACTCTTTTCTCTGATAGTACATCATCACAGTGACTCTTTTCTCCGACAGAACATCATCACAGTGACTCTTCTCTCCGATAGTTCATATTTCTCTATAAAGTTTCCTGCTGCTAAATTGAGAGTAACTTTTAATAGCGCCTCACTTTACTTCAAATCAATCAAAGTCAGTCGCAAAGAGTGCAGATATTTTGTGTTGCCTTTACTCCTTTCCTCTGATTGATGGGGAGTGACTGAGTTATCGCACACTGACGGTACTAACACCCACCTGCCAGTCATTAGCACTACTATCAGCACAATAACTGAAGAAGAAAAGCAAAGACGGTAAAGAATCTATTAATTACGCTCTCTCAAACTGCTTTACAAGAAAATGTAGACTATTTGGTCTTTAATTATTGTAATTGAAAAGAATTGGAGTGATATAAATAACGAAATTATAATTAGTTGAACATTTCTCATACATTGTTAAAATACAAGTTAGAGTAAATCAAATTACAATTAATATAGAGAAGCATGTTCATGCCGTTACGATGTACTTTGAGTTCTGCATTATTATTATGATAGCTTCTTTAACTATTCTCTCACATAATATGGTAATTTATGGAAATTATGAATAGAAAACACGCTACCAGTTGTCCTAGCGGTTAACTGTCCTAGTGGTGAACTGTCCTAGTGGTGAACTGTCCTAGCAGTGAACTGTCCTAGCAGTGAACTGTCCTAGCAGTGAACTGTCCTAGCGGTGAACTGTCCTAGCGTTGAATTGTCCGACAGTGAACTGTCCGGTGGCAAGTTTTGCGTTCACACAAATAAGTTATGTAACAAAAACATACTAGGGAATTAAATAATAGATATTAGTAAGATATATTGCATTTAACTTAGTTATTACTTCTCACCATCAAATCTCAAAAAGTTTTAAAACGTTTCATCGGCAGCGTTAAGTTACGACTAGCTCTTCCTTTTCCTCTCTTTTTCACAAACATCGCAGCCACTCCCTCTAATGAATATTTCCTTATATCCAATAATCGTGTTAATTAAACCACGCTAGAAAATTTAAAGTCGAAAACACAACCTTTTTAGCATATAAGATCTAAATTAAATTAATACATGCACTCAAATAAAAGATATCATTATATTTGTATTTAACTGCGTCTGAGAGTGTCATAGAATATTTGTGTAATACATACAGTATAATATATTTATTCAATATACATATTAATAATTAAATACATATATTATGAACATATTTACTTTTGTATTAAATACATAATAACATTAATAAATAATTAAAATTGTATCAAATCTAAGAAGCTCTTTTTATAATGTAAGCGTATAAGAATATTCATTAATTAAAAGTAACGCTTCAATTCTTTAGTAATTAGCGCCGATAAATTAGAAATGATTTTTTACTCTGCTTAACGTGAAGTCCATTCTTCATTATTTTTTATTCTTTCCCAACTAAAGGAGATAGAATAAAAGAATATTTATTGCATACAGTTATTAATTAGCTCTCTTTCAATCTCTTAATTTTATTCACAGGTTTTCCTTTAATTTTCTGCCGAAACAATATTAAACATTCAGCCCGAATCTGCTTTTCTTGATTAAATTTCCTTAGTTTGCTTTCATTAATTATATCACGCGCTAATTAATTATTAGCCAGAGAATTTGCCTCATTAGTTATTTTCTTTGGTGTTCGAAAATAACCAACGCTTACTTTTTAATCTATTGACTGCATTAATTCTTACGAAGTGAATAAATTGTATTATTTAAACGAAAAGTTGAATGGTCTACGGTGTTTGCTCCCAGTATTTGACTTATTTTTTTCTCAAACCCTTTCGCGAATATTTTTCATTAGACTTTTTAAATAATAATGAAGATCTCCGAAGTCTACTTAATCGATCTTCTAAATTTTTTCATGATTTAATTTGTTTGTAAAGGGACATATGATCCCACTTGCATTATGCATTGGGATGTATTGTCCCACTAGGCTCCTGGACTAGCAGGACCAAACTAAGGATTTGATCTGTAGTTCTTTAGTTTTGATTCATTTTCTGGATTATTGGGACCGAAAACACAATTTTGGATACGATTGGAATATATTTTCCCCCTGTATAATACATTTTGGATATTCATTGCAATATTAAGTCCTAAGTGTGACAATAAATCCCAGTCCGTGAAAAAATTGAATATATACTACTCACGAAATACAAAAACTCCATAAGCATGTAAAATTAATTTATGAAGATGGTTCTACATATTATGAGAATACCTCACATATTAATTAAACTGTATTAATATCAATGATTAAATCATTATTTATTAGTGCATACAACCTCAGGCAATATGGCGTTCATTGATGCCATAAAATTGGTATATGGAAATTCAAAATTAGTAGTCAAGTATCTGGCAACATCACAAGAGTCACTACAACACGATTGTAAGTTGTTTCAAAGCATTTCTGGGACAGTTAAGGCCATTTCTTAATAAAGGAAATTAGGTGGGACGTATTATCCCAATCGGTGCGAAAGTGATAAATAGTGAACACTTAATTATTTGTGACTGATATTACAGTCACTGAAATAATTAGTGACTGAAACTGAAGAGAATAATATTCTTACATATTATTTATTCCATATTTATTGTGTCTGTTCGATAGAGTAAAAGTAACAAATAAAGATACGTCAAGTAGGGTAAGTTACGAATAATCGGTCGGTTTCACATCTTCGGTCATATAAGAAAAAAACGATTTATTAATTGTTATTTATTTTAAATTTCTATTAGTTTCCATGAAACCAACAGGTATCATGGATACCAATTCTAAAGATATAAAATAACAATTTTCATATAGGTTTTTCTTATATGAACGAAGATGTGAAACTGACCGATAATTTGTAACTTACTCTATACATTATTATTTCAGACAAGATATGTCAAAAGATTAGAATATAACAAAAATAATAATAATTCAACTTCAAGATACTTCAGGCATCAATTAAATTTAACATTGTTAGTATTTTTTATGCGGTGACCGGTATATTCCACCCCACTTTACGGGTTAGGTTTGTTTAGTTATTAATATCAGTCATTTATTAATATTATAGATAATACTGGGTAACTTGCATTTTCACTGTATCGAATTAAATTAAACCTTTGCTGGCTAATCACAAGCTTTACATTTTTCACTACACATGTGACAGAACAACAGAAAGAAAGGTTGTGTGAACGCATTTTATCAGTTGAGGTATTTAGATTTTCAATCTCAAGCTGATTTTCTTCCCTAATGCCCACGCGATATTAAATGTAAGATGATGTCATATAGTATATATTGTTATATTTTTCATTTTGAATTTGGTATTTTAATTTCTTGTAAACGAGGTGGTTTTTGACCAATGGCTTTTTTTTACATGTTTTTTTTTACAAGGAGATTTTTGATGGGGAGGAGGAACTATTGCTCAGGGTTTTAAGACTGAGGAATTATTGCCTTTTTACATTGAGATATTTTGATCACGTGGAATTTGGTCCTAGAATCAAAAACAGCAACTTATAAGCAAAGAGCGAAAACATTTAATGGGTTGTCTCTGCCAGTCGACCCTTTCCACACCTCATCCAACCATTGTTGTGGGAGCACATGTGCAGTTAAATGTTAAAAAGGAATTAATATTATTTTTTTCAACACGTAAACTTTGAAATAAACTACCATATTAAGAATTTTTGTTATTTTATTAGAATAAAATTCCTATTGACTTGAGCTACATCTGAATATTGTCCAAATGTCTCAGGATATCGTCTTAGTTATTTCTTCATCGGTACTAATTATTTAATAATTGGCAATTTAAAAATAAAATATTTAACTTTTTATAATCACCAAAATGAGCATTGTCACAGGGATGCAATTTACCGGGGTGGAATATACCTGGGGTGGAATATACCGGGGTGGAATATACCTGGGGCGGAATATACCGGGGTGAAATATACCGGGGTGGAATGTACCTTGGGTGGAATATACCTAGAACCTTTTTATGCATATAATTTACTGCTTTCGCTAAATATCTTTATTCTTTTCTATCGTAGAAAAGCATCCATTATTTTATATACACAATAAAGCACGTAATTATACGCACCGATAACCGCTATAACCTGGAAATGCGCTTTTTTATTTAATTTGGATAATTTCACGATATGCAGCGTGATTCTTGCGGTTTCCATAGAAAATGAGAAAAAAAATTTACTAGGGATAACTACAATAAACAGAACTACTTTAGTTTTACTTACTGCATATTCTTATACTCATTTTAAACAAGTGAATGATTGTCTAATGTGTGTTGAACATGAGCATGTTTACAAAAGTGTAGTTTCATAAGTTGATGTACATTATCTAAACAGTTTAGTGTTTACTTTAGAGTTGATGTCAGTTTTCTCTTGAAATAGATTGTTTCCTTAGAGGTGTTCTAGGGTTAACTCAGATATTTGCAATGTTTAAATACCGCGCATGAATAAGATTTATAATCATTAAGGATAGGTTCTTTACTCTTTGAATAACTATTTATATATTTACTCAAATTTGAAATTATGATATTGGCACCATTTTAAATAAAGCTAACAGGAAAATCTTAGACCTCTTTTAAAATAAATAGGATACCGTTAATTCTTCCCAGATCGCAATGTTTCGGTGTAACATTGTCCCGATATTGGAACAATATTGAGGCAATGTTGTGACAATACTGAGGCAATGTTATTTTCCCAAAAAGTTCTCTTGAAACCTACTATAATTTCATCTTGATTTACAATATTTTTTTATGTACTGTTTGTTTCAATAAAGATGTTTCAATGTTTCAACAACATTGTGACAATGATGTGACAATATTGTGACAATGTTGTGACAATATTGAGTCAATGTTGTAACAATATTGAGACAATGTTGTGACATTATTGAGTCAATGTTGTAACAATATTGAGTCAATGTTGTAACAATATCGACTCAATGTTGTGACAATATTGAGTCAATGTTGTAACAATATTGAGTCAATGGTGTAACAATATTGAGTCAATGTTGTAACAATAGTGACTCAATATTGCCGCAAGAAGCATTGTTTACTACTGGATTATTAGTTATTAACAACACTCGTATTAATTTCTCCATTTTAACTGAAGGATGACATTTTTTTCTTTTAACTTATCTAAAATAAAAAATATAAGATGTATATACCTAATTTAGATAATTTTTTACAATTTATATCTATTTTTTTCGACCTAATTCAAAATCTTTATTTTTCTTTTTTATATAATGATTTTGTCTACTCCGAAATAATTTTCTATTGCCATTTTCTAAATTAAATTTTCCAGGGTAGACTATTATATCAGGCTGAATAACTCTGTTAAATTATTCAGTGGTTATCCCTAGAATCCTCAGTGATTTTCTCTGGAATTTGTTATAGAAAATTTTAAATCGCGCCTTACGAAGGTGAACTAATGTAAATCTGTTCAGGACTTATTATTGTAGAAAAAACTATATGTACTATCATTCAATTAGAAATTAGTTGATAAATTTAATCTATTAATAATTTTAAGCAGTTTAACACAGCACTTCATTAGAAAAATAGTCGATAACTCTGATTACAATCCATTTAAATTGAATACTACAATAAAACAGAACAATAAAACATAGAAAAAGCACCAAATTAGGCTATGAATTTTTCATTGTAAGAGTCCCTAAATCAATTAGGGACGTGAACTAGGAAGGGATAATTGGATCGGTTACTAGTTCACGTCCCTAAATGAAATAGGGACGTGAATTTACCTAATAATCATTATAATTGTGTCGATATCTCTCTCCCAACAGATGGAACTCAATTTATCACTTATAAAATCAATAATTTAATAGTAATAATTGATATAATTCTATTCTTTTCCTTTTCTGTCATACTTAAAAGTGCTCTTGGTGTCATCATTAATTTTAAAATGTGTATTGTATTTATAGTTAATTCTCTCTTTTAACATCTGTTTTCTTTTATTCACATTTCACTATTTTTTCCCCCAAGGAACTCCACCACCGCCCTGACAAAAAGTGCCACCGGAGTCGCCACCGGAAGTGGAAGTCCGATACCCGGAGGAGCCGGGGCAAGAACGGCGGGGGGAACTCCCACCAGATACGGTGAGATACTATAAAAATAAAATAAATAATGAATTATTGGTCGATTTCACATCTTCGATCAAATAAGAAAAAAAAAATATAATGTTATTATTATCAATTAAATTAAAGTTTAATAACAATTATTTAAAAAAAATTATTATATGACCGAAAATTTGGAACTGACCAATAATTGTTAACTCACCCTAGTAACTCTTTATATAAATGTATCAATTGTGTATTCATTATTTTCACAAAAAGATGTGAATGTGAATTATGATATTGTACAGCATAGTTATACCGGATGGGCCAAAAGTCACTTTACCATTTTCAAATTTTATTACGCTCATACTAAAAAAGATAAAAATCTTTAGATAACGGCAAATGAAAGAAGAATACTAAAAGTTTTAGTAGATGTGAATCAAATTCAATATATTACTATCAGATTTCAGCTATTTCGAATCTACTTTTAAATGTGCGAAAACGTAAACTTCTAAAAATGGCTAAATTCTATATATGGAAAAAAGTCACACAATTGTTGATTACTATTATCAACTAAAATAGATTAGTTGTTGGAGTGTGAAATTCAACAAGAGTTAAATATGACCTGTATTCTTGCCTTGATAGAAGAAATTCAGACGAACGGGATCATGTGCTGACAAAGATCGAACTGAGAGATCGAAGTCATCTCGCACTGAAGAAGTTAATCAGCGTGTGAATCTTAGTGTTATAGAAGACAATTCACAACATTCACGAAAAAGAGTAGTACTCAATTGCGATGGTCTTGCACGTCACTCCGGCGCATATTGAAGCAGGATCTAAAATTAAACAAAATTCATTTGATACCAGGAAACTTTTTAAAAGCAGCATATCCATTATCCAGGCCGACAAAATTACGATCTGTCAACATTTCTTCACCTCGATAACTGGATATAACTACTCCAGAATTTTTCCTTTGGTGATATTTAATCGAAAAGGTATTCGTAAATAATCCTACCACGCTTGATGAACTAAAACGGAATATTTCTAAGAAATTATCCACTTTTCACCAGATATGCTGAGAAAGGTGATGCAAAACACACATTTAAGACAGCTAGAGTTCATATGTTCTTAACTAATGAAGTAAAAAAAAACTTTAATGTTCTGCCTTTATTTGCAGTTTACTAATAAGTTTTTTCTTATATATATCGCGCGTAATATAGTTTTAAAATTGTAAATTGACTTTTGGCCCGCCCGGTACATCAATTTACAGGTAAAGCTCTTAGAACGCCCAGTACGTGTACCGGAAAAGCGTTCGTTGTAACATTCGGCGTTCGTTGTAACGATACATTATTTAGTTTAGTTGAGGATTTAAACTTTGGAACTTTTCTTTACCAGCATTTCAAAGAAACCCTAATGAAGGTGATCAATCTCAGATTATTATTAAAGGAAAATTTTAATGAAAATCTTATAATATTTATATAAATTACTTATATATGTAAATATACAAAATAATAAAGTAGGTATAACTGTCGCTTAGACTACTATAAAATATTACAAAAAGTGTTTTTTTAACTTCATTTACATAGATATTTATGTACATACATGTAAACTAATATTCATAGCATAATTAATAATCTTTCATTAAACTGAACACAATACAAAAATAAATTATTTCATTTACTGATTCTTAATTTTTTTTTTGGTATGAATAAATGAAGAATATATTAAAATAGAATATAGAATAGTCTCACCTTTTTCAAATTTCTGTTGAAATTTTCTAATCAAAATGGGTAACAAAATCAAAATATTAAAAATCTTAAAAACAATACTATTAAGTTTGAAATGATTCAAACTCAACGGGAAATCCATACTATTATGAGGTTATTTAAACTCTGCATTGAAGGTTTTTCAGATATCAAGCTTTCGAATAGAAAGATACCTATTCATCATCAGGAGAAGGGTGGAAACCTGGACCTGACAATGAATTCTATGACCAATGGTTGTATATGTTGGATACTGTCTTTCTATTTATGCTATATATCCTAAAGTTTATTAATATTAATTAACAATCTATTTAATATTGAAATATGAGACAAAGAATAAGAAAATTTGTTACTAACTTAGCTATTGCTTACTACATTAATTCTCTAGAATATTTTACTTTCTTTACTTTCTGTTACAAAATCAAGTGTGTTTTATTGTTTTCAGGTGTCTCCTTGTTTCTATGTATGTTCTCTATTCCTATGCGTTATTTGTTGCTTGATCCTAAGTGTGTCTTGTTGATCAGGAGAGTACACACATATGGATCAAGAGGACACACATTTAGCAACAAATAACGCATAGGAATAGAGAAGACACATAGGAATAGAGAACATACATAGAAACAAGGAGACACCTGAAAACAATAAAACACACTTGATTTCGTAACAGAAAGTAAAGAAAGTAATATATTCTAGAATATTAATGTAGTAAGCAATAGCTAAGTTAGTAACAAATTTTCTTATTCTTTGTCTCATATTTCAATATTAAATAGATTGTTAATTAATATTAATAAACTTTAGGATATATAGCTTAAATAGAAAGACAGTATCCAACATATACAACCATTGGTCATAAAATTCGTTGTCAGGTCCAGGTTTCCACCCTTCTCCTGATGATGAATAGGAATCTTTCTATTCGAAAGCTTGATATCTGAAAAACCTTCAATGCAGAGTTTAAATAACCTCTAATAAAATATATTAAGTGTTGATTGTCAATTGTAATACCTATGATTATAGTGAATGTTTGACTAGCTACTTGGTAGACGAATGAAATATCTGTTAAAGCATATAATTTAAAGAGTTCGTTGTAGCAATCTGCAGTCTGCTAGAGCAGACAATTTTTGTTCTTTGTAAAGGGGTGTCCGTTCAAAGATCATCCGCTGTAAGATCTTTACCTGTAGCTAAAAACAAGTAATTAATAAACCATCAAAATTTGTACATGGGTAAGTTATGAATTGTCGGACGGTTCACACTTCAATCAAATAAGACAACAAAATATAATAATTGAAAGAACAAACAATCCTTATCATATTTTTTCTCTGATATGACCGAAGATGTGGAACCGTCCGATAATTCGTAACTTATCCCCTTGAAACTTATATAGCTATATACATTATTGAACATTCATTAATCTTCGTCATTGAAAACCAAAACATTTTTCCTGACATAATTTGCATATACTCTATTACAAAAATAACACTTTATGATATTTAATTTGAAATAAGAGAGGCTAGCGAAAGACAAACTGAAAGTGATTAGAAAATTGGAAACATACTTCAATAATAAATTACTCTATTCAGATTAAAATACCCTCATTATTTTCTTCAAGACATACCGAAGTTTGCTATAATTATTTTCATAACTAAAGGGCTTTAAATAAATTACTTGAAAATATTCTTATTCGATTTAGGGGCAATAGAAAAAAATAGAGTTTTTGCATAAATTTTAGATATAAGTATAGTAATTGTATATGTATGAAAATTCTTTCATCTGAAATAATTTTTTTACTCGGTATACTTTTTATTCCTGTCGGCTGTCGTCGGAAATATATGGAACCAATGTATCGTCCCTTGTTTATTTGAACAACTAATTAATTCAAAGTTAAGTAATTATTTGCCATGAAGGCGATTTACAACATGTAGTATTAAATGAGTACTTAGCCAAAAATAGTTGTACCTGTTTATTGTCAGTTGAAAACGAACATGGCCGCTCACTCTAAAGCCTTTTCTGATTAAATTTAGGTTCAATTTAACGAAAAATTGAATTTGACTGTACTGTCCCTTTGAGTATTAAACAATTCATATCTCACCGAATTTTCAAAAATTATTCTTTTTATAATTGGAGCAACTTTATGGATTTCTTTATCCATAAACAGGTTTTATTTCGTATTATTTTTTATTAGTAAAGATGAGAAACTGCAGAGTAATTTATCTCACCTCGCTTAACATAGTCAGTAGTTATTTTAGTAACTTTTAGTGATGTGTTGAGAAGTTTGGTGAGGTATGCTGTTATGTAGTCTAGAAACTCTACACTCTGAAAGTTGTGTGCAGTGATTGGTTTGGATGTGAGTGTACATTTATTTATTTTAGCAAAATTCTCTACCAAAGCTATTGAGCAAACAATTACATTTTGAAATACAAACAGTCTTATTCTTTGAAAGTGTACCAGTGAAATAAAAAAAAATCTACCTAAAAATAATGTACCTTACTAAAAATATAAAATTTACCTAAAAATAAAAAAAAATAAAAAATATATAAAATCTACCTAAAAATATAAATCATACCTAAAAATATAAAATTATTTTGAGCCGATTAAGCCGAATCTTCCAGGGCAATCAATATACAGTATACAGGGTAATCAGAAAAAAACTGATACTTAGAATTTGAGAATGCAATAAATGTACTAATGAACCTTGAGTATTAAGACATAGAGGTAAAGCTCGTACAACGCTTAGTACATGTACCGGAAAAGTGTCCTCAATGCCGATCAGCGTTCGTTGTAACGAACATTATTCAGTTTAGTTGGGGATTTCAATATTGTAAGTTTTCTTCCACAGCATTTCAAAGAAACGCTAATGAAGGTTAACAACCTTTAATTATTATTAAAGGAAAATTTTAATGAAAATATCATAATATTTAAATAACTCACTTATATAAATGTACAAAATAATAAGGTAGGTATAACTTTAACTACTCTATGATATAGAATAGTTACACCTCTTTCTATTTTCTATAGAACTTTTCTAATTGAAGGAAATATATAGGGAAAGGGTAACTAGATCAAAATACTTAAATAATCTGAAAAAATATATTAAAGTGTTGATTATAATTTTGTAAATTGTAATACTTCTGAATATAATAAAGGTTTGACTAGATACTTGGTAGATGGATAAAAACATATGTTAACCAATATAATTTAAACAGGTCGTTGTAACGATCTCCAGTCCGTTAGAACGAACAATTTTTGTCCTTTGTAAGAGGTGTACATTCAAAGATCGTCCTCTGTAAGAGCTTTACCTGTAATTTATCAAAATATATACTTTCAGGAGTCTTTTCCTTCTTTATTCTTCTAATAAACGTTAAATAGTCACTGTTTGCTAGAAAGTGTCAACTTTATAATAATATTACTGATACCCAATTGCCTGTCTCCACAGCTCGGGACAGAGACAAGGATGACTCGGCAGACAGTCCCCGTCCTTTAATCCCCATCAACAAGAACCTGAGCAACGTGACGAAAGAGCATGGCGGAGGGGCGGGGCAACATGGCTCGGTAAGTACCCACCCTGCTAGTGACTCTCCGCCCCCTCAGGGATAGCATTCAATGTTAGGGCACTCACAGCTGCCGATGTGTACTATTGATTGGAAATACACACAGGAACTGGTCTTTTAATAGGAATCTCTTACAATTTAAGAAGAATTTAGCTCAAAATAGACAATTGGACCTGAGAATGCAGGTGTCTAATCACGACAATAGTATCTACTATCATTAATATCTTCGAAATTAATTAAATTAAATCTAGTTATGAAGTTTATAAAGTTATTGAAACAATAGTACACATTAGCAGCTCTGTGAAGGGCTTTGTTACGATGTTAAAGCATTAGGAAAAGATTAACTTTGGAAACTCAATTCAGTTAGCAAATTAACACTGACTTCATGATGGCTGTTAACACTGCCTAAATGATGGGTGGTAACACTACCTCTGTGAGGTAGTGTTCAGCCTACATGGTGGGTGTTAAAACTGCCTATATGATGGGTGTTAACACTGCCTACATGATGGGTATTAACACTACCTACATGATGTATGTTAACACTGTGTGTTAAGATGCACGCTTTGTGTTCACCTCAGTGTTACATCTTAACACCACTCAGTGTTACTTGAAGGCATTTCTTGTGTGTTAGAAATATAGGATTTTTGAATGTATTTTAGGCGCTCAAATGGATGGAAAATAGCTGATTTTTGACTAGATATCCGAGGAAAATGTGTCCGTGTTAGGTGACTTAGAATATACTCACCTCCGTCCACTTTATTCAAGCTAAACTCATTAGTGATCTATGTGAATAATTACTTGATGGAATTAGGCCGTGACATGTTAACTAAAAATTACCGCAGTGAAAAAGCAGGCCGCTATTGTGTTCTACTTTTTCCTGCATTAAGTGCAAATGTGTCCGGTATATCCTGTATCACTTACTTATTTTTGCACTTGGATCACTTCTGTTTGCTTATAGTAACCATGTGGTACTGAGGTGGGTTTAATAATTACTAACTCTTACTTTATTCCCTCTATGTACCTATCCAACCTTTGGAGAGAAATCTCTCTCCATCCAACAGGTATCACCTTCTTATCATCTCCTTATCACCTTATCACCTTCTTATCATTTTAATCACCTTCTTATAATGTTTTTATCACTTTCTTATCACCTTCTTATCATCTCCTTATCATCCCTTATTACCTTATCACCTAATTATCACTTCCTTATCTCTTACGTATCACCCTCTACTCCAGGTAGCAATGTTTCTTGTAACAACATTGTCACAATATTGTAACAACATTGGCAATGCTGTATGAATATTGTGGCAATGTCGACCATAGAATTATTGGTACCTGGTTTCATTATCCATTTTTGTGTTTTATTTTAAGTTGCCCAAAAAGGTTATGTTTATTCCATTTAAAATATTAAAAATGTAGTAAAAATGCGCATAAGGTTTTTGAGATATTGTCTCTACCGAAGAAGTTTCTATCGATAAAGTTTTTAACGATTACTCTTCTCTGATTGGTCGGCAAGGAGGAGGAGCCAATTTGGTGGAGCATTAAACCGGAAATGCTCCGCCCATTGTTTGCTCCTCCTCCTTGCATATACAAAGTTATGAATTGAATTAAATTATATTTCAAAAATAAGAACTTTGAAACTCTCTTTATATATGACTGAGTAAGTTTGTTGTAACCGCTAGTTCGTTGTTGTACTACAAACATCATGATTGATTAATGTCCTTGCAAGATGATTGGGGGGCGCCACGCCTCCAGATACACTTATTGGTTAAAATCCATAGCCAATCAATGCATTAGTAACCTTATTAACAATATCCTAAAAACTTATCCGCAAGAAATAAATTTATATTCTTAGAGGCATTAAAGCTTATATTTCCAACCTTATAGAGGTGCCACCCTTTATTTGCAGTTCATTATTTTATTCTTTAGGTTGTTTTCAATAGCAACAATTCAATTAATATTTCTTTTCCGTTGTAATCAGACAACTCTTCATATCTTCTCGTCAGTTTTGCCATCTATTCAGTTATTATAACTGTCTCCTATCATAGGCAGAAATATAAATTGTTTTAATAGAAATGAAGAGGCTGCGTTATTTATTATGAGAGGATGTGTTGATATTTGCGCTCTTTTTATATTGGAAAATCTTTTTATCTTCACAGCTTTAAAATATACCATGAATTGATAATTACAAAAAAAAAATGGCGAATACAGTCCGTGAAAATATTTTATTTTGAATTTTACCTTTTTAGTTTTTGAGATCATTTTAAATTGCTAACCCTACATATTTTAAAAAGCAAATTAAATATTTGGATTTGAGCTCAAAGAAATACTTAGTTAGTTTCTTCAATAATTCGGGCGAGAAGTTGAATGGAGTAAGAAAAAGTTTGAAGATGTTCATTAATTCCATTGGTGGAAATAAATTTAACTAATTGGGAATTATTAATAATGATTTTAATGAATAGAAATAAACTAATGAGCCTTGCTTTTCATTAAATGATTTACAGTGAATTAGGATGCTATATCATTATGAATATTGAGTAATTATCATTAGAACTACTATATCGTATATAGGAAATAACGAAACCGCTTCATTTTAGGTTGTTTCAATTTTTACTATTCATGAAATGTTTTATAAAAAAAAACACACACATCATTGTATATTGAATATACATCATTATATATGTAATATACATCATTATATATGTAATATACATCATTATATATGTAATATACATCATTATATATGTAATATACATCATTATATATGTAATATACATCATTATATATGTAATATACATCATTATATATGTAATATACATCATTATATATGTAATATACATCATTATATATGTAATATACATCATTATATATGTAATATACATCATTATATATGTAATATACATCATTATATATGTAATATACATCATTATATATGTAATATACATCATTATATATGTAATATACATCATTATATATGTAACATACATCATTATATATGTAATATACATCATTATATATGTAATATACATCATTATATATGTAATATACATCATTATATATGTAACATACATCATTATATATGTAATATACATCATTATATATGTAATATACATCATTATATATGTAATATACATCATTATATATGTAATATACATCATTATATATGTAATATACATCATTATATATGTAATATACATCATTATATATGTAATATACATCATTATATATGTAATATACATCATTATATATGTAATATACATCATTATATATGTAATATACATCATTATATATGTAATATACATCATTATATATGTAATATACATCATTATATATGTAATATACATCATTATATATGTAATATACATCATTATATATGTAATATACATCATTATATATGTAATATACATCATTATATATGTAATATACATCATTATATATGTAATATACATCATTATATATGTAATATACATCATTATATATGTAATATACATCATTATATATGTAATATACATCATTATATATGTAATATACATCATTATATATGTAATATACATCATTATATATGTAATATACATCATTATATATGTAACATACATCATTATATATGTAATATACATCATTATATATGTAATATACATCATTATATATGTAATATACATCATTATATATGTAATATACATCATTATATATGTAATATACATCATTATATATGTAATATACATCATTATATATGTAATATACATCATTATATATGTAATATACATCATTATATATGTAATATACATCATTATATATGTAATATACATCATTATATATGTAATATACATCATTATATATGTAATATACATCATTATATATGTAACATACATCATTATATATGTAATATACATCATTATATATGTAATATACATCATTATATATGTAATATACAACATAATATATGTAATATACATCATTATATATGTAATATACATCATTATATATGTAATATACATCATTATATATGTAACATACACCATTATATATGTAATATATATCATTATATATGTAACATACATCATTATATATGTAATATACACCATTATATATGTAATATACATCATTATATATGTAATATACATCATTATATATGTAATATACATCGTTATATATGTAATATACATCATTATATATGTAACATACATCATTATATATGTAATATACATCATTATATATGTAATATACATCATTATATATGTAATATACATCATTATATATGTAATATACACTATTATATATGTAATATACATCATTATATATGTAATATACATCATTATATATGTAATATACATCATTATATATGTAATATACATCATTATATATGTAATATACATCATTATATATGTAATATACATCATTATATATGTAATATACATCATTATATATGTAACATACATCATTATATATGTAATATACATCATTATATATGTAATATACATCATTATATATGTAACATACATCATTATATATGTAATATACATCATTATATATGTAATATACATCATTATATATGTAATATACATAATTATATATGTAATATACATCATTATATATGTAATATACATCATTATATATGTAATATACATCATTATATATGTAATATACATCATTATATATGTAATATACATCATTATATATGTAACATACATCATTATATATGTAATATACATCATTATATATGTAATATACATCATTATATATGTAATATACATCATTATATATGTAAAATACATCATTATATATGTAATATACATCATTATATATGTAATATACATCATTATATATGTAATATACATCATTATATATGTAACATACATCATTATATATGTAATATACAACATTATATATGTAATATACATCATTATATATGTAATATACATAATTATATATGTAATATACATCATTATATATGTAATATACATCATTATATATGTAATATACATAATTATATATGTAATATACATCATTATATATGTAATATACATCATTATATATGTAATATACATAATTATATATGTAATATACATCATTATATATGTAATATACATCATTATATATGTAATATACATCATTATATATGTAATATACATCATTATATATGTAATATACATCATTATATATGTAACATACATCATTATATATGTAATATACACCATTATATATGTAATATACATCATTATATATGTAATATACATCATTATATTTGTAATATACATCATTATATATGTAATATACATCATTATATATGTAATAAACACCATTATATATGTAATATACATCATTATATATGTAATATACATCATTATATTTGTAATATACATCATTATATATGTAATATACATCATTATATATGTAATATACATCATTATATATGTAATATACATCATTATATATGTAATATACATCATTATATATGTAACATACATCATTATATATGTAATATACATCATTATATATGTAACATACATCATTATATATGTAATATACATCATTATATATGTAATATACATCATTATATATGTAATATACATCATTATATATGTAATATACATCATTATATATGTAATATACATCATTATATATGTAATATACATCATTATATATGTAATATACATCATTATATATGTAATATACATCATTATATATGTAACATACATCATTATATATGTAATATACATCATTATATATGTAATATACATCATTATATATGTAATATACACCATTATATATGTAATATACATCATTATATATGTAATATACATCATTATATTTGTAATATACATCATTATATATGTAATATACATCATTATATATGTAATATACACCATTATATATGTAATATACATCATTATATATGTAATATACATCATTATATTTGTAATATACATCATTATATATGTAATATACATCATTATATATGTAATATACATCATTATATATGTAATATACATCATTATATATGTAATATACATCATTATATGTGTAACATACATCATTATATATGTAATATACATCATTATATATGTAACATACATCATTATATATGTAATATACATCATTATATATGTAATATACATCATTATATATGTAATATACATCATTATATATGTAATTTAAATCGCAAACTCAATAAGATTAATTTGCAACTCTAAAAAATGTTTTCTTTTTTTCCTCTCGTTCAAAGTCACTGATTTTAATTTCATTTACACGATCTATACTCTTATTTCAAATATATAAACTAACATTTTAATTAACATCACCTGAATAGCTTCTTAGTTATTATAATATTTATGTTAAATCCTTTATTTATCTACTCTCTGTCACATGCAATTTGAAATTCTGAATTCGTGATGTAAAATTATTGTAATTGGAAAAATGATCAGCTGCTAAAAAGTGATGAACTCTTCAATTATTATTTTCAATTAATTCAGCGCCGTATTTATTTCCACACGAACTAATAACTGTCGAAGGTTTGTCCTTTGAATTCAATGTAATGAACTCATCTGTCAGGAAATGTTAGACCAATTATACACTAATGGAATAATTAAATTAATGGGGTATTTAGTGGAACAATTTGTCAGATGACATTACAAGGTGAACCTTGTCATTCAGATTCTCATTCACCTTTAACTAGTCAGCTTGCATTACAAGGTGAACCTTCTGTTCACCTTTAACTAGTCACCTTCTCATTCACCTTTAACTTCACCCTCATTCACCTCATTAGACAATTCTAATTTTCAAAGGTTATTTAATCATTATTTAGATTATCTTTAGGTTCCAGAGTATCGAGGGAGTGTCCTGATAATTGACGCCATTGCTCTTTTCGTAGTATATTTCTCTTTTAGGACCAATCTAGCGATATGACAGGGCAGAACTCGAGGGAAATCCACCAGATAGGGACTCCTGTCAACATTTCACAGCACTCTTTTTATAACCAGTGGCGCGGCGAATTTATTATTGCTAACGCTTTACACGATGAGCAGTTGCCGAATGTCGCTAGTCAGTGATTTGGTTATTATATAGTAAAATATAATTAATTTAATGTATAGCTATGATTTTTTTTGCTTTTAAAATTATTAAATATCAATTAATAGTCTTGATCAATAGCTACTTTATTAAGTTTATCTAAGTTCTTTATTTAAATTATATAATTTGTGGCATTTAATTTATGTACAAACGAATAGTAGATATTTCAGTAGCATCAATTTAAGTATAGAAAATCCTAATTCTAATAATTTGAACTGTAATAATGTATCCTTCTCACTCACATCACAAGTATTAATGTTGCTACTATATATAAAGCTATTAATCGCATATAGAGGTATATTTATACATTTAAATGTGCTACTATCTCTATTTTATATCTATATACCATTGCAGTTATTTCCCATCTGTTTTCATTTTTTTCATCCATAGCGATAGATCATTCATTGATAAAAAGAATGTGATGAAAATAAATGAACTGCAGCACTATGAAGTAACTAATAAATGATGACTATACTTCACATTGGTGTGGATAATATTTCACACGGCATTGAGTATATCGTGATGATTTGCATCACTTCTCCACTCATCACCTATTAATCTCTTCATTGCGCATTAATCCTCTAACTCATCATGTATGTTAATCTGTGAGCAGAGCGTTAAAAATCAGGAGGCATTAGTTACGCTTTGTTTGAGGTGACATTTGTGATATCTGCACTCATTTTCAGCATCATTTAACAATGTCAAGATGTTCATATCTTAACATCAGATTTCTAATGGAAAACATGTATGAATTTAAAAATATAGTATTCATAGATTTTTTTTTGATACTTAGCAATGGGTTGACATTCAATGAATCTTGTAAATTCATGCAGTCTGATAGGTGTTTTTGCGGTTTTATCCACTCTCAAATAATTCTCCTCTCTCTCCGATTGTAACTTTTAAACTTCACCTCCGGCTGAACTAATCAAATTATGTCAATAGGAAGTTACAGTT
This sequence comes from Caprella mutica, assembly GCA_947561585.1. Lineage (NCBI taxonomy): Eukaryota > Metazoa > Arthropoda > Malacostraca > Amphipoda > Caprellidae > Caprella > Caprella mutica. The sequence continues at coordinate 19,716 of CANNZV010005591.1, forward strand.
ATCAGGGCAGAAGCCTCCTTTTGTCATATCTCGCAAAGTTTGTTAGTGATTTGCAGTATAAAAATAGTGCCCGGAGCGAAGTCTATTTAGTTCTCTTGTTTCCAGTCGAAGCACTCCTGAAATGTTTCCGCGAAGTTCCTCTCCCGAAGTCGAAAACTTCAACTCCAATATTTAGTTTAAGTTGGGAGGTTTGAAGAACACTCCATTGAGTTTTCTCTCAAGCTGCTCCATAATGAAGCAGCTTTGTTAACTTATTGAGCCAAATATTGAACTGAAATCACAGAGAAATGTTACATAATGAGAACCATTGGAACTGTTAGTTAATGCTCTGATGTTCCTGATTGTCGTCTCAGTTATGCATTGGGCTGAATTGCAATTCTAGAGCTTCTAGAGAGCTTGCAGATTATATTATCACGATTGCAAAAAATGTGTGACAATTGTAATTGATTCAAATTGATACTTTTGACATTTCTAGTATTTATTACATTTAATAGCCAATATCAATCCTATTTCTTCCCATGATTATTAGAAAAGTGATGATGATATAATAATGATCAAATAAATTCACAATCTGAATTATCAAAAGAATGGTAACTGTATTATCATTTCAGTGTGATAGAATTGATTTAAATTTATAAAGTATATAAATTAGTAAATTTAGAACCATTGACCACAGGCTTAAAATCTAAATTGAATATTGTTCTACTAATAGTATTTTCTTCCTCACTGATTTGTTCATAGATTAACGAATTATCCTCTAATGTTAATACTTTTCAGTTGGGATTTGACTGACATTGTTTAATTGTATCTCTTCCCCAACCTGTTGCCTCCCCATTAGGTATTCCCCAAACTCCCCATCTAATGAGAGTCGAACCCCAAAGGGGAAATACGCAAACATTCTCCGCTAAATAGGTTAAATTTTCTTCTGGAGGAAACACTCCTGCATTATGAAGTCATTTTTAATCTTCTCAATCGTCACGGGGTTACACATTGAATTAATAAGAAGTAACAATAAGTCTTTGTAAATAATGATGTAGTTATCTTGAAGTAATATAATTAATTGATTTATATATATTGTACATCTAATCATAAAAATCAGTTTGTTCTTTAATAAATGATTGGAAAAATTTGATAAGCGATTTTATACTACGATAAAAGATTGTTCATTATGACAGATAATACGAATACCTAATTTTAATTTACGATGAATTATAAAGGCTGAGCAATCGTCTAAGGTCTGATTTTCCCTGTTTAATTTTTTCCTACGATCGAGTACGAAACTATGATACAATATTTATCGTAATCAGTTTATCGTAATCTACGTTTCGAATTTTCAGGCTGATGTTTTATTTTTGCGATAAAATGGGTTTTAACACGATAAATTGGTTTAAATTTTTCAGTAAATATGAAACCCCTTAGCAGCTGACTGTGTAATTTTGAAAGAAATCCATTAATTAAAATCTTAAAATGCATAATTTTTTCTGTTTTTATACTGTGCTACGCTTTTATGAAGACTTTATTTAACCTTATTAAAATAAAATGAGTCGCCGTCCTTGTCTTCCAGAGACTGAAAAGGTCATCACATTATCTATGCATGATGAGGGACACAGTGTTAACACTATTAGAGAATTTTGCCTGGAACCCACGTACTGTGGAGTTTATTGTTGGTTACACATAATAATAGTGAAACGAGAAGTAACTTGTCTATGATCAAGAGAAAACTAAAGAGGAACCCACTGGGATGCAGTGATTTCTTGAGTGTCGGTAGGAAAACGTCTCAAAAACCATCCACTGTAGAATTATGAGACGCACTGCCTCTCATGTTTTTCCTGTTATCGGACTTTCCTTGAAGAATACACATGTGAAATCAAGGTTGTTATAGGTTGAGACTAATTACCAAACAGAACTCTTCACAGATGAAATGCGTACCACTTTCGTCGGCTATGATGATTGGGCTAGAACTTGTCTCGTCGTGGTCACAAAGCAGCCATTGAATTCGACGACACCATTGGAGGAAATGAACGGCTCAGACCAGGATTCCAGAATAAGTGAAAAATAATTAACTAATTACATTACATTTTTGAAAAGTGTATATGTTCATTGCGGAAAAGGAAACCCTCTGTGTTCAAAAAATATGTCATTGTCTCACATGACAACTTCTCACTCTGCTAAGGCAACTGTGAATTTCCTGAATAATAATTATGTTCGTCGATGAAAAGTCTCTCTACAGATTTAAACTTAATCTAAAACCTCTGGTCCATCCTGAAGCTTAATATGTATGTTGGACCACGTTAGTTTCCGTCGAAAGATGAATTTTTGTAAGATAGTTGAAGAATGGATAACGTCTGGTACTATTCATTAAGGGACAGATTCGATGGGTGAGCGTCTTTTGAAAATGATGGGGAAGATGGGAAATCAGAACTTGTTAATCATTTAAACCATTTATTTGCTCATTTTTATTGTGATGCATTGTATGGTTGTAAAAACCGAAATAATATTTTAAAGTTATTCAATTTTACAATTTTTTTTAATAAGTTACTCATAAAGAAGATGAATATTTCCAAAAATTCCACGACGAACAATTCAGTTAAAATTATTTTATCGCAAATAATATCCCGCATCTGTCCAAACACGTTAGATGTAACACCTTCCCACTCAGTTAAAGAAATCATAATGAATATTTTAATGAATTCTAAAAATAAAATCACCTATAGACAACAAATTTGTCTTTGAGGATTTTTTTCTGTTTACTAATTTCTCATTGGCAAAAATAAAAGATATTTTACTAATTGTATTTTTAGATATTTTAAAATTGATCAAGGTACTCAGAAAGAAATCGTACGATTTAAAAATAATATTAAATGATATTTGTGAATTTAGCACCATGCTGTGACTTTACTTTAATAAAACATACTATGCATACATAGTGTTTCTATAGCAAATAGAAACGCTATGTATAGTGTTTCTATAGCATAGAGAAACACTATGTATAGTGTTTCTATAGCAAATAGAAACACTATGTATAGTGTTTCTATAGCATATAGAAAGATGTTAAGTTTCCACACTGAGGAAGCGTTACCTAAGACTCATGGTTAGTATTTGGAGGCTCTGATGTCAGGTCCCAAAAGACACTCACATGTCCTTATTTTTAGGGCAATTGAATTATTGAGAGATACTCTGACCTTCAGTATTAGATAAACATGATAAAGTTTATATTATTAAATAAACTTGATATAAGGTTTACATTATTAAATAAACCTGATATCAGGTTTTTATCTTTAAATAAACTTGATAAAGTTTATTGTATTAAATAAACTTGATACATTTTATAATATTAAATAAACTTGATAAAGTTTATATTATTAAATAAACTTGACAAAGTTTATATTATTGAATAAACTTGATACATTTTATAATATTAAATAAACTTGATAAAGTTTATTTTATTATATAAACTTGATATGTTTTTCTAAAGGTTTGGTCAAACTCTTGTATAAAAAACGTATGAACAGAATTGTATTTTATGTTGGCTGTAATGATTTTTCTAGGTATTTTAATTGGTAACTATTTATTATATTTACAATAATATTTCATACAAAACATTTTCTCTGCCGATTTGATAATTAATTATTATCTATATTTCAAAATTTAAACTACATCTTAAAATTAATATTCGTATTTTCATGTTTTAATCATACAAGCCAATACTAAGCCTAAGGCTTTCGAGATAGAGAACATAGAAAAATATCAACATGTATAAATTTCTCCATAACAAACATTGCTCAAAATAATTAGTTTTTGTTTATACATAAACAAAGGTTCGACAAATTTATTCATGTATGAATGTTACTCCATAAGTCAGGGAATAAATATTTGAAATTTATCTAATACTATCAACCCTTGCGAAGTACTGTAACAAATTATATCTTTTTCGACTGTACCGTACATATGATAATCTATACTATAATAAGAGCCGCGTCCGTCTGTCCGTCCGTCCGTGTGTCACAAAATGGGTTAAACAGTCATTCTATCAACAGCGCTTCATAAAGTTGGTGTGAATAAGAGAAAAATCGAAGAAAACGTAATAGAAAAGGAAAACTAATAATTTAGCAGTATCGTGACTACGGGGGTCACATGAAAATTATTAATTGAAAATATAAGACTTTTGTGCATTTGAATGTAATCTAATCCCATTATCTATATTAATTGAACTCTCACTGATTGAACAACAGGTACTGCACTGGTTATTATAAATCTCGATAGTTTGAAAGAGTAGGTTTAAACCCCAAATTTCTGACATATATATACTAGTGTACTTTCCGGTCAAAAAATAACGGGTTTCACTAATTTATTTTGGTATAACTACACAATCCACACATTTTCCATGTTTCAGATTTAGTTAATTACTGATTAATCACACCCCATTAATAGCTTCCTTACCTATATTTGTCTGTCTGTCTGTCTATGGCATAGAGTTATGATAAACTACTCAAGAGAGAGGAAGTGTTGCAGCGATTGCAGGACGCTAAGGAAGACGGTGTAAAACCTTATTTTGTTTCAGTTATATCATTTTTCCAATAAATTTTGTTTCAGTTATATCATTTCTCCATTAAACTGATGCTAGATTGCCAGTCACGTGACCCGAAAATAAGGATTTTAGCGTCCCGCAAGACGCGATCTTATTTTGGCCACTGACTCACCACTTGGTCTGTTGTCTGTCACGCTTTGAGCAAAATTCAGAAATTAGGCTAAATATGTTAACTGGTGGTAGCATTTATATCGATTCTTATATGAGTGCAATAATGATTATTATTATAACTGAATTAAAAATTATTTAAAATCTACAGTGTAAGTTTATAAAAGAACTATTTGCAACATCTGTCATAAAATTTATATACTATTCTGTGACTCTATGTCTATGACCTATAATATAATTGTAATATTATCATCATTATTTAATTAATAACTTCATTTAAATCTGTGGACACGGACAAAAATGTAGAAAGTTAAATTACACAAATATTGATAGTGATGCAATTGAGAACACGTTATTCTTAACGGGTAAGTACACTAGTAACTATTATATCACACTCTGTTTAGTTTAAATTCCATTTCAAGTTAATTAATTATTTCACATAGAATGGCAGATTTAAAATTGAAGAAACACATAAAAGTAAGAATTAATTTCAATATATTCCTGTGCATATCATAGCGACATGTTTTTCCTATTTAATTACTGAAGGTGGGACACAAAACATATTCATATATTCACATTGGCCTTTATCATATAGACTAATAAGAGATACTTATATTCAATAATAATCAGTCAATTCACAAGTCAGAGTTTGCCATAAAGACACATACAACATCAGTTTGTTAAAACTATAAAATAGATTCTTCTCAATGGCTGCATGCATGTCTATATTTTTTCCTTCTTGGAACGCAGCAAAAATTTAACGAAGAGGTCAAAATTTAACGAAGAGGTCAAAATTCAACGAAGAGGTCAAATTTAAACAGAGAGGTCAAAATTTAACCGAAAGGTCAAATTCTAATGAAAAGGTCAAAATTTAAGAGAGAGGTCAAAATATAACGAAATTCAAATTATAACTAGAGGTCAAAATTTAACGAAGAGGTCAATATCTAACTAACAAAGAGGTCAAAAACTATTGAAGCGGTCACTAATATTTATTGATAATTAATTATATCATTACTCAATTATAAATTAAATGTTAATCAATTTGATGAGTTTAGATGAGGTCGAAGTTCACTATGAGTTTTAAAGGTCATTTGACACTCCACAGGTACACAGAAAGGCAG